>JAAGNO010015861.1:0-70033 GCA_033439905.1 Ceryle rudis
GAAAAGAAAAGAAAAGAAAAGAAAAGAAAAGAAAAGAAAAGAAAAGAAAAGAAAAGAAAAGAAAAAAGAAAAGAAAAGAAAAGAAAAGAAAAGAAGAAAAGAGAAAAGAAGAGAGAAAGTCCAATGGAGACTTCTACTTACTTGAACTGAATTCTCTATTCCAGAAATTTTAATTATTTTGACTTTTACTCTCCTAGATAAGGAAGGGGAGATCGATGGAAACACAGAAAACATTAATGGAACAGAACATGTATAAGTTTGTATTCTGTGAGTAACAGCTTAGATGTTACAGGGCTGAAGAAATTACTGCAAATCAACAAAATACAGAATCTAAACATGCAAATAGATTAGACAGATGTGACTACTAATTAATGAGTGAAACTGAAAAGAGAGACTTGAAGGTTATTCCTACTTGTGAACAGTCTCCAACATAACTAGCAAATGAAGAATGTTTAATCTTCTCTCTTCTACACTGTGTAGCGGTGCCGACTAATCCGCCACTGATGCGTCGTACTTGGCTCTCTGTCTGCTACATATCCAAAGTTTTTGCCACTATCTTCTTGCTTAAAAGCCTCACAGAAGTTTATACAGCAGTGCAAACAATGTTTAAATGTGCCCAGCTAATCACTGAAGGCATTGTCACAGAACAGAGGAGCGATGCAGACATATCAGATGCTCTGGCAACAGTCGCATAATCCAATCATACATTAACATAAATTAAAGCTACAATGCTGCAGGCCTAAGAATTGAAAAAGAGTTGGAAATCTGGAAGTTAAAAGGACCTGGGTTTGCAGGGACCTTTCAAAGCATTGTCCTACACAAACCCTGCCTGCCTTAGCCAATGGACAGGGAATTTCATTTACCTATAAATGGAGACTTTGAAGGAGCTGATTAACACCGAGTTCAGCCCGGTGCGACAGGCTAATGAGATGACTAGATCAAGCCTCAAACTGGAGGGTTTGAGACTGAAATAATAATGTAGTAGCACCTTTTCATATCTTCTATTTTGTTTCATAAGGAAAGCAGTCATCCTAGAAATAATTAAGGTTGCTTCTCTGATTTTTGAAGCCTGCACATTATGCTCGGGGCTGTAGTTTTTCCTTCTGTGTTGACTGGTAGTTGGGGGCTTTCTCGAACTCCGAAAAGCAGTTCAGAGTGACTGAAAGGTGACATCTCTTCTCACAATACATATCTAGTTTTGCAGTTTTTCTCTGTCTAAGATGTGCTATGTTTTCTGTCCCACAAGAACTATGGCAGTAGATTTTTGTAGCGTATGAAGGGCGTTATGCAAAGGGCTTTCACTCACTCGCACAGAGTGAAATTCTCTCTGCATCCTTGTGCCGTAGGAAGTCTTTGTATCTGAAATCATCAAATCCTCTTGCAACCATCAACCTATTTGAAACACAAAATTCTACTTTAGAACCAAATGACAGATTCACATTTTGAAGAGCAAACCGGCTGTATGGATTTCATAATTTTGTTACATTTTGTAGATTTTATTTAGAAGATTCTTAGTCAGGTAATTGTGCCAAATTCTACTTTTCGTTTTCAAGAAGAATCCAAGGTTCCATTGTGTTGTTACACATAGCATCTAAATACATCAAAACAAACACATTTGGTCTTTTGATGGCTCTTTTGATTAGCCAGAATTGCTGGCACTTTCTTTGTTTGCTGATGTAGCAATATCTGTGTCCTTTAATTTGCAGCTCTTGCCACTCCAGTGAACCTATTACCTTTGAAAATGCTGGTTTTGAATTTATACAGAGAAATCATGTGTGTGTGCAGTTTGTATTAACAGGATTAATGTTAAGCAGAAGAGTAAAATTATTAATGGACTTTTTAGGAACGTACTGATGTTTCTCAATGGAAGTGCATAAATATTTTAACCCCGGTCTGAGAATTTTAATACTAAAATTAAAATGTTAACTGAGCCTTAGAAAACTTTCATTTTTGGCTGCTATACCTGCTTTCATCTCGTAATTGCTCTTGAACTTAGCTGAATATTTTGAAGTCTGTCTCTAACTCTATACAGTCTTTTTGCCTTCCCGTTGCTCGTCTCATTGGACCTTATGAATATTTGAACAGCGTCCCTCAGGTTGCTCTCAATTAAATGTTTATCGTGTTATTAACTTCATACTTTTCAATTTTGCATATGTACTTCACGAGATTTCTTTATTTCTTTTCATAATCATAAACTGGGGGGAAAAAAAAATTAAAAAGAAAAGAACCTTTCTGGATGAGGAACTCAGGTTTCTGTGTCTTCTAGCTGGGAATTACAACTTTACTCTCTGCTTGACCTAGAAGTAGTACTCCATAGTACAGAAAGCTTGTATTTGCCTTTCCCAGTGGTACCCGAGAGCTTCCTTCCTTCTTGTTACAGAATGCATTATGTAACATTTGACCGCAGTAACTGGTTTGACAGACTCAGCTTTTATGATCATTGGCATTCTGCTATCGTTAAAGAGAAAGCATAGCTTGACTCCAAAGTGAAGTGGCCTAGAGCCTGACTTTGGATGTGCCTTACAGAGAAGACAGATTTCAAGAAGAAAGCGCTGCATCTCCCAGCAGTGTGCTTGGGCAGCATCTCAGTTTTAGTTGCAGGAAAAAAAGAGCTTCTAGTTTAGTTATTTCTAGATGACTCTCTGTCTAATGGTTCCTTCTGTACTTGTCATCCAAATACTGATCTAACCCGGTTCCACACAGGATATCATTTGAAAATTGCACCAATGCAAAGTCACGTGTATTTAGGAGGAATTAAAATGCAGTGTACTTAAGTTTCTAGTGCAAGAAAAAAACCCTGCAAAACAACCCTTAGCCATGGGATTTAGTAATGATTATTCCAAACGTGTTAACTACAGAAACAACACTATGAACTACTCAGTACAAAATGAATAAACAATCTAAAGGAAAATGTAATGATATGAATGATTAATAATGATAATAGCTTTAGCATAGATGTCTCCTTTCCCTTGTCTTTTTGCCGTACAAAGACATACTGTTTCATAGCTCCCAACAGCGTCAGGCTGACCAGCTGTGTGTACGTAACTTTAAAGCAGTTAAACATTTAAACTGCCCTGTCATTTCTTCTAGATTCTCAGCTGCCTGGGATTCCCATTTTCAGATATTAGCCCATAATTTTGATCTTGAATCTCTCTAATAGTAATGTAGTCCCCAGAGCTTTTTCCCTAAAGATGCTGGATACATTTTTTTTTTTTTTTTTCCCTAGGCTTATAGTATTCCTGGAGCAAGACATCACTATTTCAACAGGAAGGCAATAAAACATTTCTGAACACTAGAAACTGCAGTCTCCCCTGTAATAGATTCCTATTTATTTTTAACAGAATCAATAGCTGTTTGCAAGTAATTGCATGCTGCAGTCTGTAAGTAAGGTAAGATTGAGAGTATGCAGCTGTCTCACGATTCAGATACAGTAATCTGATGAAGTCTGTGGCTACTTTCTATGAAAGCCACAGTGCCAGCTCTTTCAGCAGGCTCATAAGAGTGACCCCTTTCCAGATGGCTCCATATATCCCTTATGAAATCCATCAATACAGTAAACTTCCTTTGCCTAACCTCTGCATTGATTGAAGTACTGCATTTGCTAATAGAACTCAATGAAGCTAATCATCACGCAAGTGCAGTTCAATGTTTCCTATTCAACAGACTTCAAAATACCTGAATATCATCATAATTGGTTTGCAGTTGAGTATATTTCTATCTTCATCTTAGAAGAGGATGAAGTATCCCCTTTATGCTCAAGTAACTCTCACTCATCATCTACAAGTAAATCATGAAAGGTTTATACTAGTCAGTTGTGTTCTGTTCTGAACAGGACGTTTGATGTAAATGTCTTTCAACCAGCCTAGCTCTTCCTCTCCAGCTTCTCCACTATGCACAGTTGCTTTGGCATAAACAAATTATATGCAAGATACTAATATTTTAATTCCCCTCCCCATGACTTTACTACCAAAGCTGGAGCATTATCCACGACTAGAATTTGACTTTAGAATCTAAAAGACGGAAAGGCACAGTACTGTCAGCTTACAAGGCATTAGCTTTCAGGAGAACAGTCACATTATTAATTCTTATTCTAATAAGAAGTTCCCTTGAGAAGGGTTGGGGTATATGTAACCCTAATTAAAATGCTGTTACTGAAAGGAACTGCCTAAAGATGTACAGCTCTCAATTATAGAAGAGTTTTTATTTATTTTGATTTATAATAAGGGGGAAAAACTACCTATTGTGTGCTCTTTGAGTTTTATTACTTCAGATGCAAGAGGTGATGGAATCTTAGTCTAAAAGGATGTTTATAACATAGAAGACAATGCAAACTAAATGACTTAGAACACCCTATTTAGTGTTTTTTACCCTGCATGGGGATAATCAAAGGGGGTTTATGGACACTCCTAGAATACATATTTTGTGTTTCATGAAACGCTGTAGTGTTTTGGAGAAGGAGGCAAATGTTAAAAGCAAATCTGTGCTGAGAAAAAGTGCATAGAACAAACTTAAGGATTAAACAGGATTCAAAACTTCTGTGAACTATGGAGCAAGACATCACCCTAGGTCTTCCAGTCTCTCTCTTCCATTGGTGAAAAATGAGCTACGAACATTGCAAATATCCTAAGTTCATTTTTATTAGATTTATCTGTTTAAACACAAGATAAACCTCCAGCAGCAGAACAAATCCTAATGAAAATGGTTCTACTTTGAAAGAAGCTGTGCAGTCCTTCATTAGTTGCCATTGGCCTTTTAAAATACATTCCAAATCAAAGGTACAAAACTGGGGGGTTTTGGATACTGTCTGTGAAGTGAATGATAAAGTTAAATTGAAAAATCATTTCGTAACAGCTCTTTTTTTTTTTTTTTTTTAATGAAAGGGTGTTGACAAGGTATGGCAGGAGGAACCCTTTTCTGGCAAACCCCTCATATTTCCTTATCTTTGGAATCTGCTTCCTTCCTTGCTCTGACAGAGCCTAAGTGTTGACTTCTGGGGAGTATTAAACAGTCTTTTTTTCTTCTTTTTCAAGGAGAAATAGGATCATAGCTCAAATTGCAGGAAATGTGTGGTTTCTTTTTCTTTTTGGAAAGTTGTAGTTTTCTTCATTTCGTTAAGTGATTTTAATTAGTTTATTATATATCCTGCAAGGTTTTTCTATTTACATAAAAATTCAGGTACTGCAACTTAGGAAGGGGAAAAAAAAAAAAAACCAAACCCAAAGCAATTTATCAGCAAAAGGAAATCTAAAGCACAGTCATCATTCCTTTTACATACTGCTAATGATGCTTCAAATGAAAAACAACAAACCACGAAAGTTCTTCATTAGCAAAGAAATAAATGTGTGGTACTGTGCCAGCAAGGTATCTGTAGCATCATTCTTAGTAAAGAACTATTCAAGTGTGGACATAATAAAGCACTCTATCTCCTCGCAATAATGATTTTCCCACATAAAAATCCTCTTTCATATTTCAACCATATACAGTCAAGTGCCAGTTTAATACCATGGTATCTATCATCACATCATCAGAGCTATTTGCTCCAGTGTCAGCTGTTTTACCAGCAGTTCAATCCCACAGCCCTTCATCTGCTGCGTCTGCTGATACTCGCAAGGTATCTGATGCCATTGAAAGACAACAAAAGTGCACAGGAGTTCCAGAAACAAACAAACGAATAAATTGTCCTGACACTAATAAAGCTACTTACAAAAGTTATACCAAACTACTCCGTAACCAAAGTTTACTTATTTTTGCTTGGAACAAACTTGAGAATATTATGGGTGGAAAGCAGAGAGAGAAACTGTAGTGGTAGCACTGTTGCACTACTGCACTTGCTAAACTAGCAGCAGAAATTAATTAGAATGCTGCACTTCTATTTAATGCCCATATTATGGGGAAAATGTTACTGCACTGTGCTTTGCTGGCATCCACCAAATACCGTAGTTATATCAGAAAGTTGAACATCAATATTCAAATAATGAACAATAAAGAAAACTTAACAGCAATATAACCAACTGGAAAAGTTAGCCAAAGAGCAGGTGAGAAAGGAATAGGTTTTAATTCAGCGCTCTCAGAACATCAATAATTTCTAAAAGTGAAAATGTTTTTAACCAGTTTGCTTTGTTTTGTTTTCAGGTTACTCAAAATGGTATAATCAATTTTCTGATTCTCATGATATTTTGAAATTTAACTAGGACTCCATTATTACATAACCTAAATTAATCAAAGGCAGTATTTCCAATTTAACTAGTTTAACCGAAAGTCCATTACTATTTGCTAGCCTTTCAAATAATTAGGTGCCCTAAAGCTGCCCAACTTGCAGAACATAAATTGTTCACTGAGCAAGCCCTATTCCTTTGTAAGCCTCAGATTTGGATGACCGTAGTGTATTTATACACCTGGAAGTACAAAAAAGGGAATGTTTTGTGCAAACATTCTAATGATTTCAGTTCCAATGGTCAGGTTTAAACTGTAAATATTTGTGTACATATTTGTACCAGGATTTTGAGGGAAATAGTATGTTTTTCAGCATTTACATACTGGGAAGTCTATTTCAGACTAGCCATGTTTCAAAGCAATATTTTAATACAAAGATACTCATTTTGGCTGCATAGATCTCATGGTATTTACAATAAAGTGGCTTTTTTGTATTCTGCATCAATATATGTTAATGAAATAACAAGGATAAGGATAAAATAATTTTTGGTAACAAACACTATTCATTTGTTGATTTAAAGCTATTCTCTTCAGTAAAAATACTGCTCCCTCAAAGAGCTAGAGTGTGTCAAAAGCAAAACTATATGTCAAAAGCACTCACATTAAAAGCTATATTCAGTCACAGGGCTTTTTGCTTCTAAAATAAATTTTTAGGTATGTTGAACAGCTCTGGTGTGGACAAGTAACAGAAGCATGAGCATCATATTTCATTCTTATTTAAATTTTCGAAATCAAACACATGGCTTGTCTGTATTTAAGTGAAAAAAAACCCCTGTGATCAGAATATTGCAATGAGTTAATTAGATTTAGCTTGTATAATAGCTTAAACATCAGTGCACTCTGACAGTGTTGCTCTTTCAGTTACTGAATTTCAAAGCATCAAGTGGAGGTAAATCTAGATCTGTTTATTCCATTTGGCCTAGAGGAATACCTCAGTCAAGCACAGTCAGATGGGCTCGTACCATCCAATGGCAGAGCCTTAAGCCTATCCCACAGAGTGCAATGGCCCAGTGAAAGACTGGTCAGTTCATTAACAATATTCGAAACCAAAGGCATGCACCAGGGTAGGAAAATATCCCTGAGAGGGCAGAAGTGTTTGTCTTATAGCTCAGGTTACAGCTTTCATTCCGTTCCTGACACAACCTCCATCCCAGCCTTCAATCTCTTATTCTTCTCACCATACTAAAATTACATTTCTGAAGATCAGGATCCAAAAGGTGTTATATAGGTGCATATGAAACATATAGATTAATGTGCTGTATAATGGTAACATATAGATTAATGTGCTACATAATGGTGGACAGGAAAAAAGTACCCCCTAATCACCTGGTTTGAACGAACAAAGGAAGACATATTTGCCTGCCATTTGTTAATGTAAATGGTGCAGCTAATTTAACAGTATTAGACCTGAATCATCATGCTATTATTCCAGTTTTACATCACTGTGAAACTGGAAGTGAACCATTAATATCAATGAAATTATACCAGTGTCAGCCAGGGAGTAATCTGCAGAGGGGATCAGGTTCATTAATTTTAATAATTTATGATACAGTGTAGGCCACACGATTTTACTAAATCTACTTTTATTTAATGTGACCCACTGATCTTTGCATGTATTACAAATCATCCAGTGTACTTGATATGTCTATTATAAGCAGTTTCTGAGGAAGCATGACTTTTTAGTAGAGGGTACTAACTTCTGAATTTATCTGGGAAGGCTGCTGACCTGATCCTGGAAACGTTAACCAAAGTTGTAGCTTCTAGACAATGAAGATATCATCGTGAAAAGATGAACTTTTCAGGCTGCAGTGGTAGTTTTAAATCTGAATATAGAGCACTACATGATTCATCCAAGTCCATAAGTATAAAATAAATGCAATAGATGGAGCACCTAAACAATCACTGATTTAATCCTTCATTTCTCAAAACATTTGAAACAAATCTTTCCGTGAGATCTTTATCTTTCAATCTTTGCAAAACGCAAGTGAATGAATTTGCTTTGAATTTTAATGCTGTACTATGTTAATGTAACCTTCTACATGACATGAAATAAATTATATAAAAAGAATAATAATAAATTGAAACTTTAAAAAACTTTTTCAGCTTATCTGTGGATTCATAACAGGCAAAAAATGCAGTAAGATGTTGAAGTCATACCTTTCAAACTGACTTTATTCTAGAAACTGCTAAATTTTTTTTCTTAGTTGTTGATTGTAATGATTATTTTCTTAACTGATGGTTTTAAAATAGCTGGTAAGATCCTCATGAGATAGATTTTGACATCTCTCTACTCTCCCAGCAAAACCACACTAATTTGTACAAATTCTTCTGGCCATTGTTATTAATACCTTCAGTCTGATTTCTGTCCTCACTTGTCACTGTGTTGTACAAAGTATTATTTGTTCCTGTAAAAAGGAATGGAGAACCTGATTAATTTGAACTATTGATTATTCTTGTAATCAATTTCTGCTACCATACCAGTTCAAATTCAGAGAAAAAGCCACTGCATCTCCTTAAAGTTGCACAAGACTTTTCTGGAAGTTTGGTCTCTTAGAATATTATTTTGTTTAATTTTCCTTTTCTTTTCCAGGAATTAATCAGTATAGAAGCAAAAATTATGAAAAGGTCTAAAAGATATGTTAAAGGGAGGATAAATATCGGAGATGTGCATTAGAAAGAAAGGAAGAGAGAAGAGATTTGGCAACAAAATAGTGCACGGAGAAAGAACTAATAACTTAAAAAGGGAAAGCCAAAATGCAGTCTATACTCCCTGTTAGTACATACATAAAAATAATTGATTAAATCCCTTGGCCATTTGTTCCTCTGGAATGACACTTGTAAACTGTCGAGCTTTCATCAGCGCCAGCAAAATTAAGTTCAGAGAATTGGGTGTGAGGAGGACGTGTCTCAAGGAGAAAACATATTATGGCTGAGAGCATCCCAAGAAACTTTCCTGTTTCTTTCCATTTCTTTTTCATCCTGTGCTGGGACACTGTAGCTGGGTGGATTCTAAGCTTCTGAATATGTGCCATGAAAGAAAAAGGAGTGCATGGTCTAGTACCTGGTGATCTGTACATTCTACGTAAGAAACTCTGAGGTAGTGGTAAATTAACTGCAAAAGGGCCCAAATAAATATCTGCAAATCTGGAAGCTTTCCCCAAAGTTGTATGTCTGAACAGGAGTGTGAAATCTCACAAAACATTGGCCTTGCTAATTTTCTGTATTTATATATCACATATAGAGCTAGCCAATTTGTTTGTGATATTCCATTGTTGCCATTATTAGTACAGATCAAGGTTTTTTTTCTAGTGCTACATTTTTATTAGACGTGAAAGGTTGCCTGTTACTTTTCCTTTTCTGTTTCCAGTTTAAAAAGTATGTCTAAAAAGCTAAAAGAAAACCAAAATGTTTGAACGATTGTGGCTGAAAAACAGGGAAATGAAAAACAACCCTTTAGAAATTATCTTTACTCCTTTTTTTATCTATTTAAAACCATTTCAAGCTCTGTTTGTCACTTTTGTTATTCCTCTAATATCCTTCAAACCATTCGTTTATGAATTTTTTAGTGAGAGATTTCATTTAGGCATCTGTCCTTTTGATTATGAAGTCAAGAGGTTACAGGTATTTTTCTGTCTATATGATACATTTTCCATGTTAAGTAAACAGATAAAAACTAGACAAACCTGAAAAAGGCAGGGATTGTAGTTCAGCAGATTTTTATTTTATATAAATCAGTTATTCTATCCATAAATTTAGTCAGAATGGAGTAATTCTCATTCACTGTATAATGACTTACATAATAAGCATAAGTTTGAAAAGCCATTACAGGTTGAAGTTTATTTCTTAACACCTCCAGGGATCTTAAATACCTTTTAAAAGATTTTTTTTTTTATTATTATTAAAGAAAATTACACACCTGACACCAGCAATTTATCCTGTTCGGTCTTGTGTCTGATAAATATTTAGACATTACTGCAGTTATAGTGTCTTGGGATATCACCTTATTCGGAGCAGGCAGTGATTCACTTTCCATTGCTTGGTACTGTTAACATCAGCACACGAGAGGGTAGAAGATGAGGAACCAGAGCTCTGTGAACACCATTAATCAGGAGATTATCTACAGAGTATCTAAAGACTGTGACTTTAATCTGTAGTGAACTTGACAGAAAATCTAACTTCAGCTTTCCTTCCAGATAGGCAAAGTATAGATTGCATATATACTACTTAAGTTAAAAGTGTGTCTCTAATTCTGTTAACAGGTTGGGGTACCTAAAACTGTGTGTGAGAACCAAATCAATGCCCAGCTGCTCATTCATGGCTGTAGAAGCATTGAACAACTTCCCTTCACACCATTCTGTAGAGATTTCCAAGACACTCCTGGCTCTGTTCTTGTGTAGCCTGCCCTGGGTGACCCTGCTCTGGCAGGGGGGGCTGGACTCGATGATCTCCAGAGGTTTCTTCCAACCCCTGCCATTCTGTGATTCTATGATATTGAAGGTACTCATCACCAGTGCATCCTTGTAACCTGAGGATGGATACAAAGGCATAATCTTCTGCATCTGAGCTTGAAAATGTGCTTAGTTAGTTGACGTAGAATAAGTACGTGGCACATGTAGAAAGTGAACTCAAGAGATAAGAGTCTGGATAGAGTACCTGCAGGAAATGGGGATTTTACTGCTATCTACCCTCTTCCCACTCTAGGGAAGGCTCCTGTCCTTGCAGCAGAACCATCAGAAGAGATGGATGTGTGTCTATGCTTTTGCCTCCCCAGTGCACAGCTGGGTGCCTTAGTGTGCATTCACCCTCATCAGTCACTGAAGTTAATACAAAATAAGCTCAAACACACTTAATTATCAGCAGATGGCACCTAACTTTTATGTCTTAAAGCTACCGGTGCAGGTGAATGTTTCCCCTGAATGCAAGCAGTCTGTGTTTCTGGAGTGGATCTTTCTAGAACACCTTCTTAGATCACGTACAGAGCATTTAGCTGAATATCAGGTTAGTATCAATGTGATTATCACTCCATGGCTTTGTTGTGTTCAGATACACCCTGCTAGTTCAGTACCCTTTTAATGTAATAGGTTTATTTCCAAGATACTTCCTTATTATTTGAATACCACTTCAGCAGACTCCTCAGAATAAGAGGGTAGTTACTGTCACTGTCTTGTTTATGCTGTGGAATTATTATAAGTACTGCTTTACAGCCTTTCTGTGCTTTGTCTGATGTCTGCATTTATAGGGACAGAATGACATTTAGCAATATATCTTGCACCCTGGCACATTTAATTAGTATGTCAAACTGGTGCTTGTACTTCTATTTCTAAAGCACAAGCACTTTGCTCATAGTTTGGTGTCAGAATGCATGAAACTGCCTTGGCATAATGTGAATTAGAACCAGCAGCAAAATGAATGAATGATTAGCATTGGGCATAGATCCAGAGTTTGACATTCCACTCATTAGAAAGTCTACTCTAATTAACGTAATTGGAATCTACTGGGTGTGCCATTGATGGATTTACTTGTCATCACAATTTTGTTTTATGTTCCATCAAACTCATTGGTGAAAACATGATGTATGCTGAGATTACCTTGTAAAGACCCAGTTCTTCAGAGGGATCTGCAAATTACAGCCTCTTGCTCCCACACAGGGACTTAATGAAGTCAATGGGAGGCAGGGTGCATGCTAGCAAACCCCTTTGCATGACAATTATTTTCTCATAGTCCGTGTGAGTTATACATAACAGACATATAACTTTGCATTTATCCAGCACCTGGGGATTTCAAATGATCTCCTAAACACTGAGGAATCAATTGAGCCACTTTTCCTAATGCTAATAGCACCTTTTCCTACAAGGGGTCACTTGAAGTACTCAATAAACTCATTGGGGTGACTCAATATCATCAAAATCTGGCTGTAATTAAGTGAGCCTTGTAAAATCACAGTTATAAATAGTGATACGCATTTTCTGACTAGTATACAGGGAATCTGGTATTTCCATAACCATACAGTAAATGATTAACAAAGCCAGAATGGGACCAAGGACTCTGTTGAATGAAAACTGTCTCTGCAAGTTGCCTGCTTAGTCATTAGAAATACTGACTGACTTCAAGGATTCTATCCTTCTATCCATAATCCTGACACAACCATCTCAGCTGCAGCCAGCCATCTCACAAAGAACTTTTGCTTTTCAACTTGAAGATGTACAGCTGTGCTGATTTCCCACCTTCTTTATGCGTATATACATATTTCATTAGAGCAGGGGTCTCATAATGGTGGGCAAATAGTCTATTCCTTGTCTGGAAAATAGGGTTGATATTAACTGTAAATGAGAGGTTTGGTTTTGTTACATTTCCTGGTCTAAAGCATAGAACTGTGCCAACAGAATGGAAGAGGACATACTTCAAGTGCTGAAAGAATGAAATCATAGAATCATCGCAGAGTCATAGAATGGCTTGGGTTGGAATGGATCTTGAAGATGATCTAGTTCCAACCTCCCTCCCATGGGCAGAAACAGCTCCTACTAGAGCAGGCTGCTCAAAGCCCCATCCAACCTGGTATTGAACAATTCTAGGGAGGGAGCATCCACAACTTCTCTGGGCAACCTGTTCCAGTGTCTCACCACCCTCAGAGTAAATAATTTTTCCCTCGGATCTAGTCTAAATCTACTGTCTATCAGTTTAAAACCATAAGCCCTAATCCTATCACTACATGCCCTTGTACAAAGTCCCTGCCCATCATTCCAGCAGGCCTCCTTTAAGTACTGGAAGGCTGCTGTAAGATCTCCCCAGGGCCTTCTCTTCTCCGGGCTGAACACCACCAGCTCTCCCAACCTGTCTTCAGGAGGGAGATGCTTCAGCCCCCGATGATCTTCATGGCCCACCTCTGGACCACTCTAGCAGCTCTATTTCTCTCTGACGCTGGGGGCTCCAGAGCTGGACACAGTACTCCAGGTGGGGTCTCATGAGAGTGGACTAGAGGGGGAGAATCACCTCCCTCAACCTGCTGGCCACATTTCTTTTGAAGCAGCCCAGGATGCAATTGGCTTTCTGGGCTTTGAGAACACACTGCTGGCTCATACCAGTTTTTTATCCAGCAATGGTTAAATAGTTAAATGCATACCAGTGGAAGGAAGATATATAGACAAAGCTAAGTCCCTTTTATTAACATAAAATCTGTGGTCAGACTTGGAATGAAATACGTATCCCCAGAGAAGTTTAAAGAATACATGCAGCAAGAAAAATATCATTGTTACCTCATGAATAATGGGCTTCAACAGACATCATGACAATGAGTATATTTTAGGAAACAGGATTGTTTATATTAGGCTGTTGAAAGAGAAAAAGGATTTAACATTTCATTTACAATGTCTGTTTTTTCTTACAGATTTCTAAAAACAGGTCTGTAGAATGTGTTGCTTTTTTTACAGAAATTTCATGAGAACAGAAATACTCTTGTCATCAGTTGTTGTGGTTATTAATATGGGACTGTGGAAAATTTCCTCCTACCTAAACTGAGTTCTGTGAAACGAATTTATATTTATTTAAAAGTTCATGAAGACTTACAGATACTGTGTTAAGTGAGAGAAGTTAGAGTGGTATCTGAAGATGGTACTAGAAAGTGAGGTAGGAGTTTCTGCTTTATGATTTATAAGCCACTGTTTGAGATTTTATGAATTAAAAATAAGAATTACAACAATCATTGCAAAATAAAAATGGCCTCTCTTTTAAACTTGGTCCAAATATGTTTAACAGAAAATCATGCTCACTTCTAGAATTCCTAAAGGATTTCACTTAAAATGAATGTAAAAATGTCTTCTTGATAAAAATTTTCCCTATTCCCTTGCTCACACCGAATGGTGTGCACAGCTAAGGCAGTTCATAGTCAACTGCAATGTTGGAGAATGCCCACTTCGATTAGAATTATAAACTATATCTGCTGGAAAGTGGAGGTTTGGTGGACTGTGGTGAGAAACTCAAAACTAAATAGAAGGAAAGAAGCGAAGGCATTTTCCAATGGTCTATATATTCTATTAAACATTGAAAAGAATGCTCAGATTGATTAGGAAATGAGTTATACTCTTGTGATGAGTATAGTTTTAGTAAGTTGGTGTTTTGGTGTCTCAGTAAAAAAGTGGCATCCTTTTAACACTTTCATTCATCAAACTAAATTCAGCCATTTAAGCTTTAGGAAAAGTGCAAGTGGTTGAATTTAAGATTACATATGCGTCTTGCATCTTTCAAACCTTCCCAAACCTTTTACTTCACTGGGCATTTATGACATAATGCGTTATTTCAGGCAACTGAGTAATGAGACAGAGAAAGGACATAACCTATACATCACCCTGGAAATGCAGATCTAGAAAATTTTATTAAGTGTAAAAGCACTGGGTTCTAAAAAGTCATTTTCCAAGTCTATGCTAGAAGATTAAATAGAAGAAAAAAAAAAAAA
The DNA here is from genome assembly GCA_033439905.1 of Ceryle rudis. NCBI lineage: Eukaryota > Metazoa > Chordata > Aves > Coraciiformes > Cerylidae > Ceryle > Ceryle rudis. The sequence goes on from JAAGNO010015861.1 coordinate 14,663, forward strand.
GGAAGCACAAGTTGATCTTAAAAAAAAAAAAAAGCCAATTAAGATAATTATCCAAGAACAGTACTTTTATTTTGCAAGTCTCTATCTGCATGTCTTTCTGGAAGTCTGCATCTTCTGAACTTAAATGTGTTTTGCAATCTGTTTGTATGTTTTTTTCCTTGGAGCATATTTGTGAAGAGCTCAAAGTTGTTCTTCCTTTAATTTCTTGTCATACGCAGCTTGTTTCTGAATAACGTGTTAATTACAAGAGAATCCTAAGCCTGAATCAGCTAAAGACCTATCACAATAGTTTGCTTCATCACCTTTTGAGGAGCTCTCCTATTTTCAAAGTTTCTGAAGGCTTTCTTTGTAGTAGTATTTTTCTAGTAGGATCAGGTTCATGTTTGCTGTGCCACCAAGGAGGGGACGTCCATTTTCCTTGGGCTACTGAACCAACACAGTCACCCACAGTGAGGACACAGTTCCATCTCGTTTTCAGGAAAGATATCTCAATTTGTCAGTATCAGAAGGGATTTGCTCTGGAATTTTACTTTGGCCCTCATCAGTACTGGATATTTTGAGAACAGTTATGGATCTACCAATGTGCAAGTATTAAACAGGTAGTGCAACACGGAAGATCAGAGTATTGCCTTATTTAAAAAGAAAACAAATAAATTCCTTGAACATTTTAAACTCAGATATTGTCCTGAATCTTGCAAGAAGTTCATTAGATGTAGTATCTGAGATCTGTGGATAGTTAAGGTTTTTTTTCAGCTAACGCCACCAGTAAAGAGAGACTGTTGAAATGGGCCACAGTTTTGGGATAGCAGAAATCTAGACAATAGCCCCAAGGTTGGTAGGGCTTATCTGTGCTTTGACCAAAAGAAACTGAGACCATTTGTTAAGGCATAAATATTTACATCATATATAAATCTTATGTTGGCAGTTCATATCATATATATAAAAATGATTTCTTTTTGTAGGTTAGTCTTACAAAAGACATCATATTCTCTTCAACTTCCCTATGGAGATTTGTCATTCCTACATCTTGATTCATAGACAGCAATTTGAGTTTACCTGTAAAGAAAATTTCTTCTAAAATTAACCTTCCAATAACTTGTTAAAATACAACAATTACACTATAATAATTTGTAACCACAATTCATTAAGCTCATACTTTTAATCCAACTGTGGATTCTAATCTCTCTTGCTTGTCAGCAAGACACACTAGGTGAAATTTATCCTGACAATTAATATATGTATAAATAACAATAAATGTATGTAACTAAGTATTTTTTACAGCATTTCACAGCCTTTTTCTTTCCTCCTCTTCCTAACCCCTCCAATAAAATAGAAACAAGAGAGTTATTTGCAGGTTCATAGAAAACAAATACCAAGGTCACATGGCTCAGAATTCATAAGTTAGCCTTGAGCAGGGATAGGCATTTAAATAAGTTTTTGCATCACTGAAAAATGCAGTTTCACAGCACCATCACCTCATTGCAGTCTCACAAATTCTGGCTTCACTACACCGTAAATCTTGATTTATACTAGACCCATAAGATCTGCTATATTCTGAATCCACATTCATTTTAAGCCTACCTGGTAACCAAGCTGTCAAAAAAATATGATCATTTCTTTTCCCTTTTTTTAAGAACACGACTTGTAACCATTTTTATATTTTTCTCTTTCAATTTTGCTTAATGTTGTAAGTTAATGTGTTCCAATTTAATTTACTTTTGATAGTGAAATTTGTAATAATACATTTATAACGTGTTACATTTTACTCAGTTAATCACAATTTAACGAACTTTTAACCTCTTAGCTAAAGTAGGTATTGTACAGTAGCAATCCTTTTTTTTACCATTGGCTGAGAGACTGAAAGGGGCTAAATGGTGACTAAATGGGGAATGGTAGGCAATTACTGGGCGAGGTGAATCGCCTTTGCTCTGCAACAAGGGAAACAGAGACCTCTCAGAGTAACCTCACACAGGTCTACTGCTGTGTCTTTTCCACATCCACCAGCTTGAGGAGAAGGCAGAGAAGGATGTTCATCTGAGAGAGGCATCTTAAAGAGTATATGAGTGACACTGCATTGATTTGTGGTTCCTAACAAGGGAGACCAGCCCGCTTTTTCCCATTATCTCCAGTCAGCATGTGCTATGGTGACCAAAAGCTCAATAAGGGTAGGCAGTAAGTAAAATTATACTTGTAGGATTACACCCCAAAATAATATTAGCAGATTTTCTTTCAAACTCTTGTACAAGGCAATTTCTGCCAGGTTCAAACAGCTGAATAAATAGCTCCTGGCTTGTTGATATAGTAGGAAAAAAAAACCAAAACAAAACCAAAACAAACTCAAAAACCAACCCTCTAATTTATCATAATTTCTCACATGCCTTTATCCTTATGTTCTTTTTGCCAGGATAAGTATATAAGATTGTGCATTGCAAATTCGTGCCTGTTTGTATGAAAACTGGATGAAAAACCAGGTCAAAGTGCCGTTCTTAATCTCAAACAAAATGCTACTGAGTGGCTGAAAAATCTATTCTCATCTATATGTCTTCACTCGTCCAATTTTGAACTTTGGTCCTGAGCAGTTTAATGTAAATTGCTCTCCTTAAAACAGCACTTGTTATTAAAGCTCTGTGCAGCCAGTTCCACTTGTACAGTAGAATTTGCATTATGTGCAGCATATAAAGAATTATTGTGGAAGGTCTGTTTATCTCATCAGATTGAAATTATATCTGTGTAGACATAATGTACAGTAGATATATAGATATATATGTAATATCATGTTGCACGTTATAATGAAATTTACAAATTGCCCCGAAATAAAAAAAATAATTTTCAGTATGACATAGTGCCAAAAAAAATGCGGCTCTGGAGCTTAAGACTTGGTATTATTTTGCTATTTCAGTTTTTTCTTCCCTTAATAATGCAAAAACCAATATTGATTTTGGATGTAACCATTGCAAGAATGATGATTAAGAATTACAGAAATCTTTTGTCCCTGCAAGGTCCTTATAGCTCTCATGGAATTTTGAACTGCCATATTTTCTTACCTCACAAATCATTAATACAGGCCAGTAGTAAATTGTGGATTGGCACACTGCCCAGCATAGCACCAAGATCAAGCCTCTGCTTTCTTGTAAATTAGAACCCAGCTCTTTGTATTAGAGGTACACAGAGGTACACGCATTTATGGAGGCATTGGATGTGAAATAATCTTGCATTTGCCATTTGGTTTTCTACACGGCTAGCTTCAAACTAGATCATGTAAAGGAAGTTATTTGTGGAATCAGGAACAACAACACTAAATAGACCTGGAAGGTGCACTCAGCAGCAAAGGGGGTTTGCTGAGATGCATCTGAACCAACGTATGAAAAGGCCCTTCACTTCAAATTGGGAAATTAATATGTGTGACTCACTCTGTGTAGGCTCACAGGACCATGCACTTAGTGTGTATGATTAGAGGACACACAACAGGACTGAATCCCATTGAAGAAGTGGGACTAGCCCTCGTTGTAGCATGGTGTATTAATGCAATTAAAGCACTGGAATGAAACGGGGGAAAAAAAAAATCACACCTTTTAAATTGTTGAAAACACTTTAATCCATTACTTGTTGTATTCTAACGATTACCAGCAATTTCTTAATCACAGTTTGTGTAATTACTTGCCATTTACTTGTATTTAAAAGGAATTAGCTCAGATTGTTTCTAGCAAGTCATCAACATTACTTAAAAAAAAAATACTTAGACTTGCAGGGCTGTTGATAGATTGTCTTTCGTGATCAGTAGACATGAAGATATTTCATAGCAGCCTGTTCACTTCAGGCAGTTATGCAACAAAAAGCAATGATTTCCCCAAATTCTTCTTTTCCTTTGAACTCTGTTGTATTTTAGTGACCATTTGGATGTAGTTTTCTCCCCAGTATTGTCATTTTAATGTATATGTCTTAGGGGCATGAAGATGGGGCATGAAGAGAAAGAAAGTGATAACATGGCTCCTGTTAAAGCCCATTTGTGACTAGTAATAATCGAGGAAGGACAATCCTGGAGGACTGAACTCCAAGGGAGCTTCGCATCTTTCCAGTTATCTGTGTACTCTTCCTCTAAAATTAGTTACGTACCTTCTGCAAAGCTGTCCTTTTTGTTGGGCGTAGGCAATTACCGACAACAGTCCTTACCCACAGAGATATTTTCCTAAGAAACATCTTGGCTTCTTAATGAGAAAGTAACCTCTGATACCTTTGGTGCTTAAACCTGCCAGTTTCCACTTCACTCTCACTTTGTAAAAGGAGTATGCTCCTAATGACTGACACTTACTCACAGAACAAATGTTTTAATTAGGGGTGAAAACATCCTTTCCAATATGACCTGTAACATACAGTATCTCAGGTACTTCTAAATTCCTGGAGCCACACAGGGAAGGCCAGGGGACAGATGTCAGAGTTCATCCATGCAATACCATTGTCGCTGTGCCCGGCAGCGCAAACAGCCACGTGGTGGCAAGCAAGGAGGTATGGACTCTACACTGCCAGATTTAAGGCAGATGCTTAACCAAGCTTCATTTTCAGAGCAGATGAAAGAGGCTTCCCCTTTGGTGCCAGTTTTACTAACCCTTGAATTTAAGTATAATGAGCCCACACTGGTTAAATGGGTAACATTAAAGTCAATGGAACTACACCTTCTTATACCACCTTTGAGTTTGGCAGAGGATAATTACTCCAAATATTATGGTAAAATCACCCTTTCATGTGCATGCCCAAAGATGGATGTACACAGATATAGGCTCTCTGGGTGGCTGACAGAAGGGGCCTTCGTTATGTGCTACAGGCATTTCGTATACAAATATTTTCTATGGTTTCCCACATCAGACTGAATAATATTTCCACAGCCAACATAAACATGTGAACTCAGCAATAGGTGGGAAACGGGAACCGAGATGTAAAAAAAAGAAAGTCTAAAAATTTTGACTCCAAGAATGACATACGGAATTTTTTGCCTTAGATAAGACAAGTAAACGCTTCTGAAAATAGCCCATTGCACATAAAATCCAGGAAGACTGAACCTTTTACCGAGTTCTAGAAAAGTTCTGCACCACCTCATAACCATTAGGAGGCAAAAAAAAAAAAAAAAAAGAGACACAGAGACTTCAGCTACAGGTGGCACAGCAAAGTTTGGCATTCATATTGCTTCTTGGAGCTTTCTGTCCCCCATAGCTCTGAAGCTTGGGCTTCTTTCTTCGCAGGCTATTTCTGTACCTTCAGGACCAGGAAACCTACTGAGTAGCATTAGCAGTGTCAGTTGGAGCTGAGAGGCTTCAGGCAGTTTTATGCCCTTTTGGCATCCTCTAGCTAATCCTTCTTTGCCACATCCCTGGCTACATCAAGCTGCAGCATGTAATCCAAATACTCTCCATGTATTCCACCTTCGTAAGGGAACAGCAAAGCGTGTGCTTGTTCCAGTTTGCTCTCTCAGCCAGACAGTTCCTGTGTGAGGTGCCACATGTATGGCTAGATAAGAAGGGAAGATATAGGGATATTTGATAAGTAGAAATGTCAGTGGTTTGATTATAAAGCAGATGACCAGGTCTGGCACTTGCGCTGACCACTAATGTTTTATTGCTCTCTCTATTTATTAGAGATAGTCTTTAATTTGTATACATAAAAAAACCCAAATCAAAACAAACAAGTAAAACCCAACCAACCGACAAAAAACCCCAGCAAACAAACCCCCCCCCCAACATATAGGGGATGAAATGAAATGTTTATAAATGGAATGCACTGCATATAAAATGAAGAATACCAAATTATCCAGGCAGAGCCCACCAGTGTGTACATTTACACATAAAAATCTCAAAGTACGGTAAAACATCTTTAAAATGCAGCACACAAGAAAAAAAACGATGCTTGGACAAGGATGGCATCATCTCAAGGGTGGATTTACATGTTTCAATGAATCTGATGGCACTTAAACTAATGAAAGTGTAAGCAAATAAATGAGAGTTCAAAAGAAATGGGTTATCAAAAGGAAAGCTACAATAAAATATAAGTTTATGTATTACATTGCTGAAGATGAATTCAAAACTCTTAGCAAGGAATGTGCAGAATGTGAAGGTAAGACAAGAGGTAAATGGGATGCTGCAAACATAGAGAAGAATTTTTGGAAACATTTAGAAAAATAGTGAAGTAAATTTTACATCTTTACACAAGGTGGGAGTACATAACCCCGTCTCATTTCGTTTCCTTGGAGAGTGTAACTACAGATATAACAGTTATACCAAATACATGAGCCTATGACTACTAAAAGTACACATATAATGGAAAGGAACCAGAACTAGGCAATGATTTTTGAAGCATTGCTCACCATTATCATAGAGGGATAAATGACAGTCTGTAATCATAAAACCTATTTTTTTTTCTGTCCTCTATGCTAGCATTCAAGATGTTAAAAAGCAACAATAACACAAGAATATGAAGAGTGAATACTCTGAAAGACTGATCAAAATAAATATTGCAGAAACCAGCAAACAAACAAATCACATTTAGACAGTGTCAGTTCATTTGAAAGAGAGGAGAGGTAATGAGGGTGTTCAAAGTGCTTAGAGGAAGAGTTTGGCAGTTGGGAGTGGGACTGTTTAAGCTAATAAAAATACTAAGAACTAAGGGTGCAAAAGGTTAGCAAAGTAGAACGAGTGTCTGCTCTAGTTTGTGGTGATTATTAGTATTCAGCAGTGCTGGGCTCTACGAGATGGTGATAAATCAGGCAAGATTTGGAAAAGTCTCTGAAATCTGTGAATCTCTAGGAATAGAAGGCAGGGCTGGTTCTGCAAGAAGGAACACGTGCTGAGAGGGACAGTATGCTACCGTATGTCAGGAAAAGACAGATGTTGAACACAAACTTAGAAACCTGGTTTTACATTTTTTTTGTTTAAAGCAAATGAAATCCTTTTCAGAAAGCTAATCATATAAGAGAGCAGAGCATGAGAAACTTTCCTCTTAATCATTTGTGTGGGATTGAGAGATGAAGAAAATAAAAGCTAGGTCCACAAGAATAGCTGTTAACTGCAGTTAGCCTTTGTAATGCAGTAGCCTTACCTTGTCTGGCAAAACCTGAACAGACTGAAGATGCTCAGCAAGTTTTCTTGGCTTTATCTGACTTCCTTCAAATACAGAGCAGCTTCTCTAATAAAAACTGTAATTCAGGATTCAACTATTAAACCCCCCCCAAAATGTCTCAGATGTGCACCCCACAGAACAATATCCCCCAACAGCCACATTTGTTCCATCCCCAGCTCACTGCTTTGAGGAACTGGTGTTTCCCTCATGCCAGGATGAGTTTCACCTGAGCTTTTCAGGTGGCAGGAGAAGCTGAGGGTCCTGCCTTCTGCACCTGCACTGGTTTTTTCTCCGCTCGTTTCCAGGCAGAACAATAACTCATTAGTGACACCGCCAAATTCAATATATTGAGAAGTCTTAACCTCAAGCTGAAAGTCTCAATATCTGTGACGTCTAATGTAGGTTTTATTGATGACATGTTAGATAGCAAATAAAATATCTGATTAAGGATTAAGTTTCAAGGAGGTGGAATCAAACATATTACCATAATATTTGAGATGAAGGAGATAATTTGAAGAGAATCACTTCTCTTGTGAGAGTAACTATGGACACTACAAGAAAAATATCTCCGTTTCATTATCCAGTGTAACTGAATATCAGATTAGTGTCTAATATGCTGTAATATGAGCATTTGTGCATTATTTGATGTTATGGCAGAAAAAGAAATGTTTTTTTTTTTTCTCTCACTTATTGTCCAGTCAATAAAATCCTACTGGCTACCAATGGAGCAAAAAAATGAGCATATTCCAGCTTCAAATGGAGTGTCATTGCACATTGATGATACTTTGAAATATATTTTCGAGACGGGGCAGATTTGAGAGAAAATGTTGGATACAATTAAGGCGCCTGGATCCCTTTCTTAGCAATTTATTAGCTGTTCCAAATGGAAATATTTCCTCTGACTAAGTCTGAGAATGAAACCGTCCCAATTACAGGATGCCAGTTAGATATTAGTGATAAAAGTGCATAGTAATGAGCATGATGAATAGAAAGGGAATTTATTAGCTGTCTTTTTCTTTCAGTTCTGGAAAGACAAATAGAATTTTGGATCAAATGAACAGCTTCAACAATCAGTAGTATAATTTAATAAATTTTATCTAACAGCCTATGTCTTATTTAAAAGGTATTTTGTTTCACATCACCTATTCAAGCAAACAAACACAAACCTGAATGCTTTGACAAGCACACTGTGTTTCCCTGAGTAGAGAGCAAAATATGCACATTTATTTCAGTATTGTGGTAGCATTGGGAAGCTTGACTCATGGAACCCACTGTGTGAGAGGTGTAAGGTGACACTTCCTTGAGATTAAAGAAAAGAAGAATCATGAAAAACAAAAGTTTGCCTTCTCTTCAGGAGAAAGCAAAATATGTATGTGCTTCTTTATTTAAGATGTTCTATGAGAGCAGTATATGTCACTAGAAGGTGGAGATTTAAAGACAATATCTATTTTTTCCTAGTCATGGTCTAACCAGGACCAAATAAAGAAAGAAAAGAATATAGAATTAGTTAAAAACATCTCAACCTTACTTTCTAGTATAGAGGGTGTTTTTGCGCACCTAGGGTAGGTACTATTTCTGTTTCCAGCAGCCAAATGCAAGATGCTGTATTAACAACAAAGTGACAATATGTATTACCAACGGATTGGTTAAAATAAGAAGTGATCTGAGCCTTTGGCCATCCTTCAAACCAAATTGAACTCAAACCTTTGACATTTCAGTTACATTGTCTCCTGCCTCATCCTACATTTCTCATGGTATAGTGGCAAGCTGAAATGCCCAGAGGTTTGATATTCACAAAAGGGCAGCGATAGGCACCTTGCCACTTCCTGCTGTACCATGGATTTGTCAGAGAAAGAAAGTTAGAGCTGTGGGGAGGGGGCATTTTCTCCTTCAAAGAAAATACTGTCGGTAGGAAGAGGGCAGGCCCTTTCTCCATGATGCATGATAACCTCTGAGGAGAGCGTTGATGATGGATGACTGCCAAACTTCCCCAAAAGAGCATTGCTATGCCCTAAAGAACAATGCCACGCTCACCTCAAATTCAGAGAGTTTACTTAGTTTGCATACGATAGACCTAATAAAGATTCCTGATAAAGCTTCAATAAAAATATCTACTATGTTCAGTCAGCTCTAACTGGAAGAAAATCAGCAAAATGTTACACAATCACTCCTCCCTGAGTTAAAAAAAAAATAAAATTCAGTCATTATATTTCCTTTTCCAAATAAACTCATGACATTATCAGTTGGATCTAACAAAACAGAATCCCACGTGTAGCTTGCAGTAATGTATATTGTTAAGCTCATGAGAAGTTTTGACTGGAAAAATACCAGGTATTCTGTGATTCAAAGCATATTCATCATTTACTGAAGATTATTGAATGATTCAAGATGAATTGTCTGTTTATATCATTGATGTCAGTGTGATTAATCCAAATCTCCTGCAGAGTTTAAGAGGACAGAATTAGAGGTATATCTTCAAGAATCCTCTTGATCCACAGTTAGTATGTCAATACCTGTTGCATCCTTTAGCTAAATGAGTGGGGAAATGTACAGAAAATTAAAGTACTTCAATAATTTCCAGATTCTTTTCCCCACAATAATGGAGTTTATGTTAGTGGTTAAAGATGTGACAGATGGGAAGGCTGTAAAGCTTGTGAAACACATAAACACATACTGTTTTCCTGAGTAGAAGGATTCTCCATACTGACAGGGAAACACTACAGGTTTACTTGGAATCTATCACAAAATCATTATGATGCTGGTGTGGAAAGGGAATGAATGCTCTATCTGTGTAAGAGCTTAGTATTTAGACAGTACCACCTGAAGTTGATCCCAAAGCGCACACCCACAGAGGGGCAGTCAAACTAGAGGTGGATCTGAGAGAAGCATCCACACCCATGTGTTGATTAAGTTCAGATTCAAAGACTTTCCTTTTTCATTGTTCCTGAGTGTGGCAGGTGCAGCCTCCCCGACAGACAAAACCAGCAGAGCCAGGGTGGTGTACCCTCGACTAAAAACCAGCTGAGTTGGTTCTTCAGAGCAGTCAGACCCTCCCCTTGGACATGCCAGCCAAGGCCATGTCCGTGGATTGAGTGAGCCTCAGTGGATTGAGTGAGCCTCAGACACCTCACCTTGAGTGGGTGATACCTTGGGCACTCTCGTGTGGGAGGTTCCCCTTTATGAGTGAGTAGATGTCTATTTTGGTTCATCTTTCCTTAGGTTTAGGAATTAGTTGTGTAGCAGTTATATTCCCAACAGACATCTGGACTTGTGTTTGGTCAGGAGTGCTGGGCGACTTTGGTTGATGTAATCCCCCATTTTTGGATAGCTGCTGATGTCTGTTTTGTGGGTACCTCTGTGACACTGAGTCGAGATTTTGGAATGGAGTGGGCAGCTAAAGTATGTGACAAGGTCACAAAATCTGAATTCTGCTTCTATCTGCCATCAATCTTGTGCAACTTAAAGCAGCATTTTACCAATTAGCGTCTATTTCTGTAACCTCTATCACAAAGATTGCAAAGCACTAGCTGCACGAAAGTAGGGTGAGCTCAATTGCTGATACTTGTGAGAGATTTGGAAAGTTCAGGAACCATTATAGAAGTGCAAAGTATTGGTGGATATGTCATAAATTAAGGGGAGGGTCACATTCCTAGTGATGTGGCAAAATTGTTGATGATTAAACACTCAATTTATTTTTTTTCTTTTTCAGTGGAGTTTAGACTCATTAGAAGAATAAATATAAGTTTTTCATAAAAAGAAATCAATACTTACAAACTTCACATAAATTTGTGCAGAAAGTTCAGCATTTATGCAGAAGTACAAAATCAGAATTAAGTTGAGCACATGGCTGACTATTTAAAATGGTGTCCTGTATGTCATGTTACAACCGCTGCTTCTCTGCATTCTCTCGAGGGTTGCCTCTGTACATAAGTTACTTTTTAAAGTGTAGTTACTAATAATTTTCATTTATTGTCAAAATGAGCATTGGTTTACTTATGAAATTCAGTTTATTCACATTACTACTAGCATAAAACAGGACATCAGGATGCTATTGGCATTGCTGAAAGCCAAATGTAGGATTATGCCTGCTTATTATCTTGAGCAGCCGTGCGAGCTAAGCTTCACTGAGTCCTACACAGGGAGCAATATTCATATATTAAATCTGACGTGCAGTCCAGATACTACAGAAAATAAGTCATTTTATCCCAATTTCCCAAAGAACAGTGGTTTATGTTATCACAGTATCTGTCTGCCCATACTTTTCTGTCTTCCATGTAAAAACTTGTGACCTCTTTAATCTATTAACAAAGGTGTTTGGTATCAGGTGACTATGAAAAAATGAGGACAAGCTTCAAAATGTGCCTTATGGCTGCCCCAGCTGGGAGGACTTTGTGAGATCCTCGCTGACATAAACTCACATGTTGAAGAGGCAGATGATGGCTTCTGGGGTTTGTGTTTTGCCACCACATTCCAATAATCATCATCGTCATTGGCAGCAACTGTGCTGCAATGAGTAGCGTGAAGAAGATTTCTCTTTCCTCTAAATGTTTCAAAGAGCAAGAAAGTGTTTGTGTGTTATGTGTTGTAAAATATAAGCAAATTAATTTTCTCTGTGGAACTATAAACCAAAAAAACCTACTTGAGATAATCTTAGGATCAATATTTCGAAACAAAAGCGAATTGATTCCCAGTGGCAGCTCGATATTTTAATGATTGCCATGTAAGAGATAAATGACAGAGTCTACTTGTTTATTTCTATGTGCTCCAATTTCAGTGAAAATACATTCTTCTTCCATTCATTGCTGATACAAAATCTGTAGGGCAGCGTTCGCTAGAGAGGGTCAACTTAAACAAGCTAAAAAATATGACATGTGACAAGTATTCTGTATCCCAACCAGTGATTTGAGAGGGATGAAGCTCTCTTATGCTAAGCCCTGAATTTGAACTGAAGGCAACAACTCCAGTTACTGTGCACCACTCTGGTATTATTTCTGTTCTGCTAATATTCTTCTGCAGTATTTTATAGTGACAGGAATGTATCACAGGGGTCAGCCCTGTGGTTATCTTGAGCTCATTCAAATGACTCCTGGGTGTACGTATATTAGAAGAGAGCTTTTCAAAAGGTTCTCTCAAAATTCCTCTTTAAAAGATATAATTTTACTATTTCATTATATTAAGCACAGAAAAATGTCACGTAGAATTTACTAGTATCAATATGTGCAGTAAATCTTCTCATTCTCACTTAATCATTTGTATATTTTAGGAAATTAATTTAATCAAATGTTCATTAGCAGTAGTAATTAATTATAGCAAAGTTCATCAGACAACATATACGTGTTGCCAAATGATCACCATGATGTTCTTTTGACAGAGTTGTTACAGCACAAATGTTCACACATTTTTTATGCAGACATTTCACCAGCATATGACATACCATCTCTAAATCTGCATTTACAGCTCTATAAATTACAGATGCATGAAATATTATTGAAATCTATTTTACTTTCATTAATTGTGTAGGTATGGATTATAAATGAATATTCGAATACTGTATAGATTACGTCTGCGGTGAAAAATGTGTTATTTTCAGTGCTAGTTATTTCTAAAAATATTCCACAAATTAACCATAGGAATCATGGGTTTTTTTTTTTTACTAATCTTATCAGTAAACTGAAAATCACTCCTGTTCAGAAAGTCTGCATATTTTATTGGGAGTGGCATGACTTGAAATTCTTGCTGCCTGGAAAAGAAGCGTAGCTTTGTAGTTAGGGCATATGGCTCGGGGGAAGCATATTCAGTCCCTTTGCCACAGGTTTCCTCTGTCTTTGGGTAACTCATCTTGTCTGTTTATGGTTCATTCCTTTATTTATAAAACAGCAATAAGAGGTTCCTTTCTGAAATACTGTTTGCTCTATCCACTCACAGTTTGGGGCAGGGTCCAGGGAACGTCATTATATTTTTCTGCAAGGCTTAACAAAATGAGGCCATGTTCTTGGTTGAGGTTTTTAGGTACTGCCATGCCATATAGTAATAATATAATGATTATTGCTCTGACAAAACCATTAATTGAATTGCTCTTTCTGATTCTTGAAAGCACCACTGGCTCCTGACTGTTTCATGCTCCAATCAGGTGGATGAAAGCAGAACAGAAAGTTCAAAATAAATCCCCGTTAATACTGTAAGGAGTTTCTCTGCTTCCCTTTTCCCAGTGCTGAATATGTTTCCATATTTTTCTGGGTGAAGAAAGTGCAGAAAAAGCCTTGGGTTTCTTTGAGATGATATTCAAGAATATTTCTTGACGTTATATTAAAATTTGTCAGTGATGCTGGAGGATAGAGGGTAGTGACAGCGTGCAATTAAAGCAGCTATCAAAAGCGTGTATGAGTAAGTAGTGTTCTTGTTGGAGATTTTTCAAAAGCTGATGAAAGTTGAAAATCCCTTAGACATCATCTAAATGTTTCAGAAAGACAGGTAGGTCCACCTCAGGTTGTCTGCATCAAAAACTACTGGGATACTGAAAGATATAGGCATAGGCTCATAACAAAGTGATTGGTCTTAGTTAAGTTGATCTTCTTTTTTGGAGTCAAATCTCTGTGTGGACCTGGAGCTGGGAAACCCCATGTATAGCAAATTTGCCTGCAGTATTTGTTGAAACCAAGCCAAAGAAAGCCAAGTATGTTTGGCTTAAACCTGTACTTCTCCTTTGCAGTATAGTGACAGGTTCATCTGTACTTAAATTCCGGCACTGTGTAGAACTGGAAGCTTAATATATGAGCTTCCCTTAGCTCGCCCCCAGAGGCAAAGATACATCATGGATCTTCACTGAACGTTTTGTAGTATTAGAAAACCTTGCAAAACCCAGACACAACATGGAAAAATCTGACCAGGGAGAGTTCTTTTGGCTCTACGTTTTCTTGCTTTTGTTGCTGTGAGTCAGAACCATTAACTGAGTATACTTTTTCTTTTTGAGATGTTTTACAGTCCTGCAATGTTGTTTTTCATCCTGGAGTCAGTGTAGTGGAATGCCAGCCAAGAATAACAATTAGCTACTTAGCCTGTCCAAGTCTTACTCAAATTGGAGTGTTAGATCAGCCTTTCGGACAACGGCGACAACATCCCTATTAAAGTCAGGGCCTGGTTCAGTAAAAAGGGTCACAGGCACGTTAAGTCATCACACTAGCTCTGTTCATCACACTTCCCATATCATCCCACTGTCAACGTGGAGCAAACCAGCAGATTTCAGGTGCGTTCTTGGGAAACCTGCCCACTTCCACTCACCACAGCGGTAGCATAAGAGGATGAATCTGTTTGGTTTTTTAAACAAAGCCTAAATGAAAATTCATTACCAGGGTTTTGTAAAAAATGTCAGGCATTCCTTTAAAATTAACTCGGAATAAAAATAAAAGCACTATTGTTTCAGAGCTCTCAAAAGAGTGTGTAATGCTCACAAATTTTATATTGTTCTTCGCAGGTTATCAGACAGAAATCTATTTTTTCACTCTGGTGAAAGAATTTAGCATTGATAATTCTGGTTAATTGCTATCATCTTTCATTAGGATTTTTCTGTCAGCATGTGTTGTGTAGCAACTGTATAGACCAAATGACTTTCTGCTTTGAAAGAGCTAAATGTTACAAACGCTCATTCTTTTCAAAGGATTTCATTTTTTTACAAAAGTTTGGGAGAAGAGACGGGGGGGGGAGTGACCAGGTGGGAAAACAAAAAGATTAGATCCACTGTCTCCTAAATGACAATTCCAACGATGTTTGCATCATGCAGAGTCCAAGACCTTCCTTTTATGTTCTACGGAATCAGATAAGGAAATATACTGTGCAATAGTTGGGATCCAACCATCTCAGCTGCAGACCGAGTCTAGTTAATTCAGCTTTTAAATAGATAAATAAATAAATCTGTGCAAGGCTAAAAGCAAAATGATCACTTGGTTTATTGGGTCTTGTCCTGCCTGACAAGTAAAAGTTCATAAATTTTTCAGAGTGCAAACAGAACTAAACGTAGTTGTATATCACTTTCTTCCCACTGAAGACAACCTACTCTACTCCCCCTGAGCAGGAAGCCCTGTGTTACTGAGGAACTCTTTTGATGTATTTCAGGAGCCTCTGGTTGCCAGTTACTGGCTGAAGATAATGATCAGTTACATTTTCACCTGTTCCTCTTCCACAGCCCTGAAGTTTCTAGTTCATCCAATTACAAGGCTTTGCCCTGTCCCCCGTAGGCAGAGGATAAAGAAGCAGCCCTTCCACTGGGGAATTAACACTTAAGTCACCAGTTTTTCAGGTTGTATTTTGGCTGAACATAGGTTATTAAAAAGGAACGTTTTCCTTCCACCTTTGTTTTGATTATAGAAATCTCATGTTTGATCACCAAGCAGCCTAGTGGGAAGATCTCAAGGTCTCTTGTGAGAGGGCAGGGAAAGCAAAATGGGAGGAGATAAATCAAAAATACCATAGAAGGGACTAATCAACCTATAAACGTAACTGTGCTTCAAATCTGTGTCTATTTTCCCAAAATTTCCTCCTTTTTTTTTTTTAATTCCTTGGTTTTGGAATGTTTTGAAGGTAAAGGCAATTTCTTTTAATAGGAAACAGATTTGTATAAGGAAACAATAACAAATATGAGTGGGAAACATGCTATTATAATGCCAGCCTATTTACAGACTGAACTGAGAACTAGCACAAGCATTTCTCACTTAAATTGAGCATCTAATTGTAAAATTTCATATCCTAGCTCACATTTTCATGTGAGGTAAGGAGCATTGATGCCAGCAGGTACTGTTTGTGTTAGTGGTACATAAAATCTTGTTAAGTGCTGGGTAGCTTTCAGAAACCACCTGTACTATCATTGGTCATCTCTTCTAGGAATCACCCCACTAGAAAGGCTGTTAATGGAAGTATCTCATATCTGTGAGCTGGAACTTTTTGACCATGGTTCAATACTATTTGTTTTATACGGTGAGAGAACTTTGAAACAGTTCTTTGCTTCTAACAAGTGAGTATTGCAGTAAACGTATTGTAACCATAGAGAAAGACACATCTTATTTTTATTGTTATCAAATTAAGAGCATCGTCAAAAAAAGCAGTTAGGAAAGGTATGTGACAACTACAATTATTATCATCAATCACTTCCAGAGGATGACAAATAAAGAGAGCGTAGAGAAACCCTCGTATGCCCCAGAGACAAGCCTCACAAAGACAGGTGCTGATAATGAAAGGTATGCCAAGATTATTTTTCAGGGAAAACAAGACAGGAATTTCTGTGAGAAAATAAGTTTTGGGGGGGGATTAGAAGGTGATAAAAGGTGGGTGTGGGGAGAACATGAATTGGTTCATTGTAGCCTCAGGAAGGGGTGTTAGAGAATGTAATAAAGACTGAAGTAACAAACAGGAATGAAAGAAGAATAATAAAAAAAAATCCAGGAATGAAACTGAAGAGACAGCTTTACTGTGTGAGTTATAATGAAGTTTTGTGGGATTTCAAACAGGAAATGGTCCTGAATTTGATGTTGTTTAAAAAAAAAAATAAATAAAAAGGAAATTGATAGAAAGATTCAAGGAGTGATTTGATATGATTGAAGCAGAATAGCTGGAGATAATTTTATCAGTGGTGTTTTATACAGATACTCCCAGGAATGGAAAGATGGGATAACAGAGAAGACGGGTGGAGAAGGTTTTATTAAGTTGTATCAGTCAAGATGAGAGAACACAGGATGAGAGAAGCAAATTTTTAGCAGCTGGGATGAGAATGAGGGCTGTTGATGTTGGACAAGACAAAATGCCAGAATTATTCTAGCTAAATTTATTGTAGTTTCTGCAAGAGCTAAGCTTTTTCTTTATTCAGTATTTCATTTGAGGAAGAGGGTTCATTAAATATGCTCACCAATATCTGCACAGGTAATGAAAATGATATGTTTCTTAGAAGGGCTTTGTAGGAATGTACATAGCATTGGATCATTCCTTCCCTTGAGAAGAGAGGATTTAGTGAACAGCACAGAGGCAAATCTTGTATAGCAGGCTTAATCTTCCAGGTTTTCTTTCTTTCCGTGTCTGTCTTTGGCCGTTGAGGCTTTTTGTTTGGTTTGGGTTTTTTTTTCCCCAGTAGGAAAGAAAATAAATGTATACTCACTTGGGTCAGGAACGTCAGGTTTTGAGCCAAGTTCTTTCTGACCTTCATATTCATTTGAGCTACTTATTCTCACAAGGACGCTAGATATAATAGTCATGGATTCAGTGAAGAGAGAACTTCATACCACATTATTCTAGAATGCATATTTTCTTTCATAATCACAGTGAAATATAGGAAATAAAAAGGTTGAGCTAGGTCTTATGAGTCATAACCACAGTGCGAGGCAGCCTACACATGTGCAGGGCTTGTATTTTTAAAAATTATGACCTCACCTCGTAAGTTTTAGGTCATGTAGATGATTTTTCCTTTTCTTTGTTGAAAGTGTGCACTCGTGTAATGCAGAGGCATATCCCTGGTGCTTGTGAAAAGTGCCAGAACGACAGCTCTGCGGGGCAAAAGTAGGTCAGTTCTGTGCAGAAAGAACAACTCGGGAAGTAGCATAAAAGCTTCCCTTGCCCTGCCAGTATGTCCCAGTTAAAGGTGAACCTAGCCTAATGCCTCCAAGGAAAATCTGTAGAGGTCAGAAGAAAATTCACAGAGCCACTCTTGGCCTCCCTGCTGGGGCCAGAAGAGTGGTGGCAACAGGCAGTTGATGCCAGTGAACTTCCTACCATCAGTGCCTGTGCTGCAGCCTGCAGAAGTTACCAGCTTGCTGCACTTTCAGCAGAAGCCACAAAGCTTCCTAAGTTTTCTGAGATATTCAATATCTGTTTCACTGAAATTCTGAAAAGGAAATGAGAGCAGGAAGAAAACTACAAGGACATGCAAGAAACCAAAACATTTTTGCTACCTTATTTTTTTTGCCAGTAACTTTTTTTTCTTTTTTTTTTTGTTAATGCCAAACATGGTGACATTATGTTCACATCAAACATGTGCTGTAAAATTGCACTTGTCAAGCACTTTGTTTGGCAGACGTGCAGAGGAGGAGATGCTGAGCCAATAAATGTTTCTCCTTTTCTCCCTCATAAAATGGAGAGCTCAAGAACAAGTGGGATCTGTTCATTCTGTTACATTAGCATCTGAGGCACTGTCAGCTTTTCCACTACATACCTCCAGTTTCAGATGGCTCTAAGTTAGCAGTGGACATTTGATAGGGGCTGAAATCAGGCATTAAGCAAAGATGCTGGAAATGCAATACAGCTTCTAATAGCACATTGTTTTGTGGAGAAAATCAATGTCTTTCTGATATCTTGACCAGCGTCAGACTGCAAATTTTTGTGTCTCTTGGACAGCCTCTTCATTGCATTGTCAGACTACAAATTTTTGGGTCTCTTGGATGGTCTCTTCATTCTGCTGGGGCACACAACCCATCTTAATCCATGGCCAGAACCCAGGAGACACTGCAGGAAGCTAACAGTAAGCTGCGAAGCTGTATAAGAAATCACTTGTTGTGTCTTGTAATATTTATATGTATCAGAGATGTCTCCTTTCCTCCATTGCTATTTGCAGACACATGAGCAAAATTACCCATGTCTTTGTGGTTGGGGAGACTGATTTACCCAGCAACAGTTCCTTTGTAGAAAAAGGCCCAGAACATCAACACTTGTTACCCCATGGCTGGAGAGGACAAGGAGAGCAGTGCTCTAATTGTCTCACTTTTCTGCAGTAGAAGGCATGGCATTGCCTCCGCAGGGCTTGCTGTGGCCCACCAGACACCTCCAGGCTGTTACAGCCGTAGAGGAGTTGACACAATCCTAAGGAACATCCTGACTGGGCAAATCAGCAAATCCTGATGATGGAAATTCACTGAGAAGTTCGAGTAAGTGTAATTTTATTGGTGTCAAGCCTGACAATACCAGTCAACTACAACTCCGAGATATCTGTGGACAAGTGTGGGGTGAAATATTCATCGCAATCAGCTAGAACAAGTCTTTCTACCGAGTTCCATTCCATTCATGATGAGTATCTGCGATATGGATTACAATATTATTTTCCTTTAGGGACCAACTGTTCTCTCTACTGGTTTGTCTTATAAGCTTAACAATGCTTAAATTTAGCCCCCTGAGTGTTCCATTTAAACACATTCATAGTTTTACAAATATTTTGCAGAGCAGATTATAGCACCTGAGTAATAAAATCACAATTACAGTTTCTAGCTGGGTGAGAAGAGTTTAAAACATATTTATCAGGAAAGAGTGTGAGAAAAGAACACATTACTGTTAAAAAGTAATAATTAAACTGCCTCCATTTTATCTGGAAGCATAGACTCATTATAAATAAACAAGTGCAATATAAAAACCTCAAACATTTATTCTTTTTTAATGGACTTCTCAGTCAGTTTCTCTAGTTGTTGATGAATGTAATAAAATGAAATTAAATTAAAAGAAATGTCAAGAAGAAAACAAATTTAAAATTAACAAAGCCCACCATAAATTTGCAATTACTTGTCCATTAAAGGTCTTGAAGAAAGTTCATTTTGGCAAGGATGGAATTGACACTATTGGAGCTTTAGCAGGAACAATTATTATCATTGCAAATTACTTAAACTATTAAACTGAGAATAATTCAGAAATATCATTAGCAGTCAAATTACTTAAAAAACTTGTTTTCTTTCTCCTTTGTTTAATTTAAACTTAATGTCTGCTTATTCTCACACAAGCAGAAAATGCTGATAAATAATTCCAGAGCATGCCTAAACATCTCCCTTCACAGCTAGCTTCTAATTTGATCTCAGGAGACCCTGCTTGGTAGCTGAATAAAATATTTTCATTTATTCTAGGAGAGCCTACATCACCATACGTTTCTAATCTCATGTTGCTTGGTAATGCCGCTAGATGAGGTCCTCAGCAAATCATTAAACTTGTTCAATAACAACGTTACAAAACACAAGAGATTTGCCCTTAGTGAAACAAAGAAGTTTTTCAAACATACAGGAAAAAAAAAAAAAAAACAAAAAAAACCCAACCCAAACTTTAATAAGCTAACTTGAGTTTCTAGGGCAGTTTCAGAGATTATTTAATATTTTAAACTTCCTGGTGTGCACAGTACAAGAACAAGGAGACTTCAATGCAGTGTCAGAGTGGTTTTAAAAAGCCATACTTTTGGGTTACAGAAAATACAAGTGATATTGCTTTTCTGATAGGATCAAATGTTTTGTCTTGGTCAGCTCGCTGTGCCCATGACATGTTCCCTGCATTTGAACAATATACTGTCTTCCGAACTGTAAGGATTTAACCTCCAAATCTTGTCTTTCTAACAACTAACTATATTTCCTGATGGTATGATAATGTAAATGGCTTTGCTATGGAATTCATGAATCATCAAGATATGATTTGAAGAGAGGAAATTAAACACTTGATTCAATTAATCTTTCTTATTAGGCTAGAAACTCATGATTTGCACTCCTAATAAATATGATGTGAGATTTCATATGCATTAATCACATGAGATTAATATCCATTATTATTCTTTATATTAAATAACACTGGATTCAAGTGACCCAGACACCAGCTCTGTGATCAGGAAGGGATGGAAAGTACGGTGGAAGTGGTACGCTCTCCCAGCAGAGAAAAGATTCTCATTGCTTGACAGATCATCCATCTTCTTTCTTGGCTTTATTGTATTTCTTCCATATTGATGGAATGGCTTTCTCTCTGGGAAAACTTTGTTGGGTCAAGTGCTGAAAATCAAACCTAAGTTTCCCCCATGCAACAGCAGGGAATAAAGGTGCAGTGGAGCAAAGAAGTACAGCGAGGAAGCTGGATTAATGGAGGTCTGTTAACCATCTAATCACCAAAGATCATGGTGATTTTTAGGTTAAACATGTCTTATTATTATTTGCACTCTATAGGTAGAGATGACTTCATTTAAGGTCATTGTTACTGGTTGAAGATAGATGACTTTCAGTACATTTCTTCTACTTCTTCCTCAAGAAGGCAATTCAACGTTATTTTGCTTACACATAGAAATGTACATTGTGTGGTATTTACCCATCTATTTACAAATCCATCTGCCCACCTGCCCATCCATTCCTCTGGCCATTTATTCACAAAACACATACAAATATAAATTATTTAGTCAATTGTTTTCCATCGCTGAATAACAAAATCAGTACTACAAAACTGCTGTTATGTATGTAGCTATACGCTATATACGTATGTAAATGTACACATTTAAAAACCCTCTAGAGAATTGCAAGGGAGTAGGCAGATAACTATATCTAGACATTTATCAGTCTCATTTGCTCACCTTGTTAAAGCTGCATAGGAATAACTTTGAGTAAGGTTAAAAAAGGACGTTCTTATCGGTTAAAACCTTGAATATAGCTAATTTTACCTTCATTAGGATAAAGCATATCTGTAAGTGAACTATCTAAAGCTTATGAGCCCTCAGAGTTGCCCTTGAAGTAAAAGTCAGATGAAAAATACAAAAGATTTGCCCTATGATTTCTGTTGAGATATTTTAAGATAGTTTGGGGTAAAATTTCAGTCCAGCTCTACGTGGTAGTTTCTTATAAAAAAGAACTGCAAAGACAATCCTGTGTTATTCTTTGCTTTTGGCTGAGCTCTATTATTAGTACAAATAATACTTCTGGAATGCTAAGTGTATTAAACTGTTTTAAAAAATAGGCAATTTTAAATGTTTGTTGTAATTGTGAAACTACTGATTTAAAAAAAAAAATCCTCAAACTATTAATAATCTCTGGCAATGATAAGAGTTTTACTACACTTTGATTCTTGAGAAATGAAAAAAAAAAATCATTAATAGAATGAAATAGAAAAATGACAGAGTTACTTCCAGTTCTTGCAAAAAAACTTTTATGCGGTATGTTGAATTCCGTAAGCATGAGCATGTCCAGGAAGAGGCTCTTCAGTGAACAGCAGAATTTCCTCTGAGGTGGTGGACTCTTCTTCTGCTTTGCATAACACCAGTTTCCTTGATGATTCAATCACAATCCATTCCTAATTTCATAGAAATATCTCTGGGTAAGGAGAAATCAGCATTTTAGTGTACCCATATAATCTCACTTTCACCACGACTATTTCTTTGTTTTCATTTTTCCTCCTTTCCCAAAGGATAGTGAAATTGCCATATATGATGGAACAGATGTTATCTTTTGATAACATATTGGGAAGACATACAGTATCTCCATAAGAGATAACTTATAAAAAAAAATATGTGTGATAAAGATGTCTGCATAAGATAGTGATTCCTAAAAGAGAATTTTCCTTTTAACTATCAGCATACGTTTGAACTTTTTATGCCTTTACTTCTGCCCACAGTCTCTGTCAGACGAGTATATTCTTTAGGTGCCTTTTTGCTTTGTCTTATTAGGGAAGGAATGCAGCTGATGCTGGTGTACACAAGCGACTGTGTGAGGAAGTGGAGCTTTCTGCTTGTTTCTCTGGTTTCTGAGTTGGCAGTAGCATCTGTGTGTGATGTAGTAACGATGGCTATCACATATAAAAATGCCAATCACAGATGACGATACCATTGTGTAGCTACTACACAGTCATTCCACAAAGGTAGCATCCCCTTGCTCCTACAAGTAGATTACAGTTAGAGTGGAGAACAAGCGGTGACCTTTATATTACTCTCATTTTTGTCTTTTCTGTGTATTATTCTGTATATGCTTTTTTTTTTTCCCAAGGAAAATTTTCAGGACTCATTATAAATTGTCCATTGTTAGACAAAAAAAAAAAAATATAGCTAAGGGAAGGGATATGAAATGATGGACTAATAGTACACATGGTCCTACTACATTTAGAATCTCCTGGTAATTATTATATTTCTTGCATTTTGCTTGATATGGTATGTGGAAAGGTCTGTGTGAATGTTATTTCAAGGAGTGTTTACTGGGCAACTAACACGCCTCTGTCTTTGCAAACTAATTATCTTTGTTCTTTCTGGACTGTTTTTTACGTAAAGTGTAATAATCTGAAACTGGTTTACAGCAGCTCTGTCCTTTGCAGAGCCATTACTTCGTGCCACTTAAAATAAAACTGTGTAGTTAAGCTTTCGTTCATATGCACGTCTCTTTCACTTTCTATTTTAATTTCAAGTGAATTCTGCAAGTTAAAAGTGATGAGGGCATCATAGATGGAGATTCCCTGTAGTCTAAACTGGCAGTTTTGCTGAGCTATAGGTACAAGTCACCTTGGAGCAATTTGGAGGGGGTTTTGTTTTTATGTTGCCTGTAACATTGCCTGCCAAAGAGTAATTTCAGACAAGAGGGTGGGCACTTGGCAACTTTTATCTTTGAGGTGACAATGCAGAAGCTGCTAATTAGTGAATGTTGTTTGTATCAACTTCATGTAGAATTCCAGTCCTGCCTGTGGAAAATGCACAAATTTTCTTTGTGCCAAATTGGCCTCCATGCGAGGATTGGGTGGATCCAATTAATGTCAAACATCCCTGTGTACTCTGTCTGTATGGAGTGTGATATCCTTACATGTGGCATCCTTTCCAGATGATGTGTTCAATTATGAATAGTGACAGGGTAATAAACACACAGCATATTTCTTTCATCTGAACTAGACAGAAGATTGAATTTGTCCTGAACTAGATCGTAAACTACTACAACCACCTTTTTACTTTCTTCTTTATATGCCACAGGGTCTCAGCCAGCTATAGTCTCCCTATCCAGTTTGTATTGGGCAGTTATCAAGTTTATTTCTTAATACACCTCACTTAAAAATGAAATGCATTTGTCTCATTTCTAGAAATCAGGATTATTATTGAAAATTGGTTACTCAAAAGCTCCCACAAGCATCCACTTTGTTGACGTTTGCCAGAAAAGAAGTATAGCACCAATTCTCATACTGCTTATTTTGTCACAACCCTAACAGAAGAAAACAGATTTTTATTTTCTTTTGTTTTGCATTGGAGAAAAAGTGCTGGGCAAGAAGAATGTGATGTTGAGATATCTTTTGGTTTGAACCAAGACGAATAGTACCAGTGGGATATATGGGCTCAAATTGTAGAGAAAAGATGGCAGAACAAGCACAGGGAATTTGAGATGGAAGCTGGACAGCAATATAGATTAATGTGAACAAATCCAATCGCCCACAGAGGCTGAGGTGAAGCTTTAGATGGTTATTAATTCTTTAAGGAGTGCCATGTATGCTGAGAGCTTTACAATGACAGAGAGAAAGTGGCACGTCAAGTCAAGAGGATTCTTTTATTAGGAACTGGGGGCTCCACAGTGAAGAACTGCAGAGAAACAAGTGGGAAATTCCTGCTGCATGGGATCATATGGCTCTAGATCCTGGATTTGAGCAAACATCATGATGCCCTCTTTGCCCAGAATACTCTTCTGTGTGATGGAATTTGGATACTTTCCTGGGAAATCTCCCTTTTAATATTGTTTGACCTTCACATTGGCTCACATCTGATAGACTAATCTTTTTAACTCCAGCATCTTTCACATGATGTTGATTATGAGTGGTATTTTTATGGGAGCCTTGTGCCATAAGCATCTTACTCAGCCTCTCAGTGAACCATTACTTATATTTAGAGGAAAAAAACCTTACCTTTGCTTTCAGTAAGACCTGGGTCAGGCTTCATGTCTGCATTTTAGGATGAGCTACAGAATAAGGACTAAATGAAACTGCTGTTCCTAACAGCTGCTTCGTTCCCTGTTCAGAAACTCTGCTAATGCACCATGGAAGTGCAATACATTACAGCTGGGCATCAAGGTAATGCAGGACTTATCTCAAAAACAGTCTCACAGGAAACGTGAGCATGTTGAGGTATGAAGATATGGAGAAGGATTCACGGAAAGACAGAAAAAGTTGGAAGTCTGTTGATTTTTAAAGATGAGCTGTTACAGTAAAGTGGAAGATATTCAGTACCTGGTCTGCGGCCCAGGGTCAGAACTCTTTCAATTGAGCATTTTTAACTGAGAAACGCTTGGTGAGTGAGTGCCAGAATTAGAAAAATTTCACTTTGTTAATATGTCCTGCATGTGGGTGAGTAAGACCTAACCAGAAAGCAAAGCTGTCTCTGAACTCTGGTTCCTTCCTCAAATTTATAGTGAGCTGCAGAAAAATTACTTGTAAATGTAGGTTGGTGTAGGAGGGTATTGGCTCACGTGCCTTTGTACCATACTTTGTTGTGCAAAGGAGGCATGCCCTGCATCTGCAGAGGAAAGTGATGGCTTAATGCGAGCGAGACTTCTCTTGCAGATGAATATATTTCTAATAATCCTATAATTAATCTAGTTATATATATTTATAGCTTCACATGACTTGTGTTTTGGTTTTAGCATTTATACATCCATTCTGAGTTGCTAAAAAGTCTATTCACATGGTGGGGGGGAAGCCAGATATTTGAAGTCTGTTTCTGTTGATCCTGATTTATCCATCTTTCAGTAAGCCCTTTGGTAGAGCTGGGGATAATCGATTACCTCTACGCTTTTCTGAACATCTGAAGTCCTGAAGTGACTGAATTTTGGAAAATGAACAAGGGGAAACATGTGACTTACAGGTGTGACTTACACTGTATGACCCTTAAAACCATTATACATGCCAGGATATAAAATGAAGGTACCTACCTCCAGTGCTATGTTCACTTCTGATTATCCTATCTTAAAAATGGATATAGCAAGAAAACTACCAGAGAGGGACAGCTAAAAGAAAGAATTTCTTCTAAGGAGAGATCAGAACAATTATACCTATTTAGGTGAGAAAGGAGATAGATTAGAGGAGACATCATGGAGAAATATGACGTAACGTGGTATAATAACATTGTGCTAATACAACAAGTTGAATTCTTGGCCTTTTTCTTCAAATCTTCATTTAAAAAGCAACTCTATTAATGCTTTTAACAAAAAATGATAGTAATTTTCTCTCTCCAGAAGGACCTCAATGTTAGCAGTGGGTGGATTCATCCATGTCTATGTATGTAGCAGGTCATACATGAAAAATTTCTAGTGCAGTGAGAATTTACCATCTTATTTATATTCACAAAATAAAGGTTGGTCTGCAGTTTAAAGGAGTCGGTGTCTCAGCTGGGGAACTGCAACACAAACCCCATGGTATACACACAAATTCTGCTGAACACAGAGCTTGAAAAACATTCTGTAATACTTCCACGTTGACTGCATGTTTCCAAGTTTTTACACTTCCTATGCACTTGTGTGTGTGTGTAGGTATAAGTTAAAATCCTACCTGGGTCAAACTTAAGAAATCTGAAGAGGTTTCAGATTAACCCTACCCGTTTAACACGCAGTGCAGTCACACTTCAGAATTGACTCAGACAGTATACTTAAGATCCTCATGGGATTAACAGCACCACGAGGGGATTTTTCATACAATGCCAACATTTAGCAGTAAACCCTATAGCTGAAATGGGCTTCAAAAGAAGGTAAGCAAATGAAACTTCCTTTCTGGAAGGGGCATCAGGGACAGATGCATACACAGGAGGAATCTGATGGGATCCACAAAGACAATGACTTGATGAAAAATGTGTCATCGGCATCAAAGAGTCACCTGGGGTATCCTGCCCTGTGCCTCACAAAAAGCTCTGCTGCTTCATCTAGTTGACCAACAGATGCTGTATTTCTGGTTTAGACAGTCAATACTCATTATTGCTTTTTGTGTATTAGGAGAATTACTTCCTTCTTCATTTCATCGCTGATTTAGCCTATTGTGATGAAAATCTAGAGTTAAACAGCAATACTGGGGTCTTCTGGACCCAGACTGGGGCAGCTGTTCTGCCAAAGCCACAAGGAAACCGGGTCGATTAAGGTTACTCTGAAAATGGTGAAAAGGCTGATGGTGAGAGCAAAATGTGTTTCTGACAAACCCATAACCCCAGGAAAAAGTTCTTTTACCAGTAAATAAGAATGTTTCTCTGAACAGAAATAGCTAGATTACAAATTAATACGAGAGATGACTTGTACAAAAACCAATAGAATTGTGAGAGTTAACGCGCTTGCTCGCTTGGTTCTGTGATTTTTGTTTATTTTTCTATCCTTGAGGCTTTGGGAAGAAGCTATCAGGACAGAATGGCTCTCAGCACTTGTGCAGACTTGAGAACTCTGAAGAGTTTAGCATCCTTGCATGTGAGCCAAAGCAATTGTTTCAAAACAGAGTCATTGTGCTCATTTTAGAACAAAATGCAGCATGCAGATGAACAGTGCCAACAAGAATGAAAAAAAGCCCTGGAAGATGTATCTGGTTTTGTGAGAGAAATCATCTGCATATTCCTTTCTTAAAGATGATCAGAACATTTTCAGGAAGAATATATGTTCTGCATTAAGATCTTTGAATGTTCAATCTTTGTGGGTTTTTTCTTTACAACTGGAAACCCACCAAATATATTCAACAACTGTTTCTTGGGAAAATTTCTCTAATTTTGGGAAAGCTTTTTCTTCTCTAGCTTTGTTAGAAATAATCTGGCTACAACAGCCTCTATATAGTGAATGAGTTCAAAAGCAGTGTATGTATTTCAATCCAGTACCTTAACATAACTCAAATGAGTTAGAGCAAAATATTCCATGTGGTAATCTTACATCATAGATCTTTGTTTGGAGAGCATCCAGACATGTTGCTGGTATTATCTTAAGCATGTTCTTGATAAGTGCTAATATTGATATCTATGCCTCTCACAAGACAGATATAATAGATTTGAACAGGTTTTTCCAGTATGTTTCTCAACTGAAGGAGACTTAACAACCCTTTTTTATCTGACCTTTTAAAGTAGCATAGTGGGCAATAACCATTAACCGATCAAATATGAGAAATGTCAGGTGTGGAATAAGCACTGACAAGGAAATATTTCATCTCTTTAAGCTCATGAACAATCACTGAAAAACCTTGGATCCTATTAAAGCTAATTCCCCCTGCTCCCCCCCTCAAAATATTCAATAATGGTGCGATGGGTTTTCTCATGAAGCATTACTCTACAAAGCTAAATTTGAAGCTAAAAGAGATCAAACGGGCTAAAGTATGGTATAATTGTGAGAAATTCATCATTGTTGCTTACCCAGATATTCTCGTTTTCATCACACGGTGTGCCAGGTCTCATTTAGTAATACATTTAATAATTCTAACAACCCACTTATCTACTTTTCTTTAACATGTGCTGCATAATCACTCTCAGATCATCATGCGTCACTGTAGTTAGATTTCCCTTTTATTAATCCAACTAATTCAGGTTAATAATGATTTTATTTTTTTTTTAATGGAGTGCCTTGTATGTAAAGCCTCATGCATGCTACAAATCTTTGATTAGACAGACAGAGTATTTATTTCACAAGAATTTGCTAGTAAAGAGAACCATGATGTGGAGTTGAGATCAGAAGTCACTGTGCAGGCTGAGAGCGTGATTCCTCTTTGCCAGTATTACTTTGTAGTGTTTTACACTGGCAAAGTCCACTGGTGTCAGTGCCCTTACTCTTCATGACAGAGTCCAAAAAGTTCTGCTAATGAGAAGCATCAGACTGCTCCTTCCCTAGGACAGTCCTGGGAAGAGCATGGTCTGCACCAAAACCAGTGCCTGTACCCAAAATCTTTACAGCATTCCAGATAAACAGGAGTTACTCTGCCCGTAAACACACCCGGTGCATTGGTTGCGCTATAAAAATAGAAATAATCTCTTAAACCAGTCTGGAATTCACATCCATGTGTAGCTCTTAGGATCTGACAGTCTTTAATGTCTGTTTATAATATTTACAATATAAACTTTTTAAAAAGGAAAAGCTAATTAAAAATTAGGCTTTTTTCATAGGCTCTGACTCCAGCTGTTCTCTTTAAAGCAGCTGGTAAGCTTCCCTAAATAGTCCACCAAAGATTAATCCTGACAAACACAGACTCTTGAGGCAGGAGGCATCATTCCGGTGTACAAAGTTCATTATTAACACTTAACCTGCTAAGAGAGAGAGGAGTTGTGTCAGGATTTGGGAGTGGGGTGCTGAGACACGAGAGACACAGACCTGATCCCCTATAGGGTTTTGTTGCCTCTGCACTTTTGGAGCAGCCTTTGGGCTGCTGTAGATTCTGCCGTGGTTGATTCAACATTCAGCATCAAGAGTACAAAACCAGGCTGTAGAGATCATGGATTTTCTTACTTTGGGTATTTAAAAGGTAGAAGAATGTGACACAAAAAGAATCTCCAGGCGAGAAACTTTGTAACTGCTCTGCAAAATTTAAAACTGACCCCAGAGAAAGGACCTCAAAATAATAAATTCCCAGACTTCCCTGTCATATTTGATGAAGTTTACCCATCAACCTTCTGGCACATTTGTCATTATCTGCAAGTACAAGATTGACATAGTTGTGGATCAAGATCACTGTGCACTTAAAACTCAATAGTATAAATTCAAATTACTTCTGCATTCTGCACAGGGGAAAGAGGCCTCGCCAGAAGCAACATAAACTGAGGTCTTTGGGGTACCAGTTTAGGTTCAGGTCTGGCACCAGAAAGACGAGAGAAGCGATCAGTAGAAATGAACAGTAACTTGAGGATATTTTAATAACAGCTGCTCTGTTTTCTTTCTTAGTGCATTTTTATTTTATTTGCACTTTTGTAGTTTCTTCTTGATGACATGGCTATTATTTTATAGCAGTTTCAAGCGGTTAATTAATGAACTGCACACATGTGACATGACACCACCTTGCCCAATTATCTCTGGCATCTATTTTTATGGTACAAAGCACTGCTGCTTTGTGAATTATTTTAGGTTGTAAATTGGCTCTGGAAGCTGTTATTTTAATAGCCAAAACAATACAAGAGCAGTGCTTGATGGCTGACATGCAGCAATGACAAATTGCCTTGCATGATCTCATGAAATCCACCAAAGGACTTGGAGACGGTTGATAATGTTTCTCTGTCCTTTAGATGTAAATATCTTTCTTGTTAAATCCACAACACCTTATGAAGTCCTTTAAAAACAGATTGCCACATTGCTGACAACCTGTAAATGGCTGAGTAGCGCAGACTTAGAAAGAGAACATATAACAATTTTGGGCTGATTTTTCCAGGATCTTTTTGCTGAACCAGAAATACTGTTGTGTACCTACCGGTAATTAAGCACAAAGTAAAGAACAAACATTTTAAGGCCAAGTTGTAGGCATTGTATTGTCAACCTTATAAAGGCAAATTCACAATACCTAGTGGGAAATTGGACAGAGAACGTGTCTCGATGTCCCTCATCCCCACTTCTCAAGGGAGAACCGGAGGGACAAGGGAAGCGTAGGTAAGCTCCTCTTGTCTTCCCTTCTCAGTTGCATCAGAAGTGAGCTATGAGTGGTAGATGTGGTACACCCTCTCTACAAATGAGATATCTCAGTATTTTTTTGTATGAATTATTGTATCTTGGTCATCATAGATGGCTACACTGCCCTGTCAGGCTCATAGATAAACACAAAGCTCCCTTTTGCGGAACCTGAATTTGTTCTGAAATTCACTCTACGTCTTGCAGAAACCTTGTTTTCTCCAGATTTCTCCCTTCTGGATTGCACAACTTACAGCCAAAAGCCTTCCTCCAAAACAGAGCTGTAGCAGAACCTTTGGTTTGCGTTGGCAAAAGCCCGTTGGAAAAAAAATTCCAGGTGTTTTGAACATCAGGCTAAAGGAAAACAATTCCAAACTGTTCCATACTTCTTTGACCAGAATGAACCCTCACTTTTGAATTGCATACGGTATCAATGAAACACATCACCTAAATATTATTTTTCTGTGCTACTTTACAAATACATTAGTCACTGAGAATATTCATAGAAAGTTCCTTTGTCTAAACTCGATGAAAATACTTCCCAACCGTTAAATACATTTTAATTTTGATATAGAAATGCAAATTCTGTTCCTGCAACTTTACAAGCTGAGACGTATGCTTTAAAAATTAATTTCAAATATGTGCACAAATTGCCAATTAGGTGTAAGAATGGAAATACATTAGAGCTGAAGAATGAATTCCTCTCTTTGCAGAAAATGCAGAGGAAATGTTCTCAGCCACTCACAAATGTCTCTTTCATGCACAAATATACACATTTATTAGAATACATTCACATCCAAAAGATTCTGAGATAAAAAGAAATTAAAATAATAATGTTTTCAGTTTATAGTATGATCCTTTAATACGAATTTCACATTGTAATATGATTCTATACTTGAATATGTTGATGTAGAGTAAAAAGCAATAATATACATGCAAATGTCTGTTCAGTGAAACTAGCAGTAGGTAGAGAAAAAAGTTTGGGAGTGGTTTGGGATTAATTTTGGATAAGAAGCCAGAATTTCAGATGCATTTTCTAGCCACTGAAGTTTTTTTCCATATCACAAGGCTTCTTTAATTCATATCCATTAGCCTATCTAGACCTTTTTTCCAGGTCCATGGCAGTCCCTCACTGCCTTTTTCCATTTCACCAGACTTTCATGATCTACTCTTATAATTTTCTTTCTATTTCAGGGGTTTTTTTTACAGCTCCCATTACTGTAGTATCTGAGCAGTTCATATTCTCCACTGTACTCATCCTTACAACACCCAAGTGTGACAGCATAAGAAGCAAGGGAAGTACTATTATCCCCATTTTATAGCTCAATAACTGAAAAAAAAGAGAAAGACTCAAACCCCTATCTGCAATGGTATTTAGGTACCTAATTCCCTTTGAAATCAGTGAGAGTTAGATACCTAAATGGAACTGTGACTGCGATGGAGGAAGAGCTGGAACCAGACCTTCAGCTAATGATCTGCTCATCAGAACCCCCTTTCTCATATCATTAATTCTTTAAACCAGATACTTTCTACCCCATCACTCATAAACAAATTATGTGAAGGTGTGTCTCACCCACCCTTGTTATATCTAGGTGAATATCTTCTGAACTACAGCTATTTCTTTTCAATAGTTTGTGAATATTAGGATGCATGAAGTGATAAACTAAACTAAAACAACAGGGAAAATAGCTATGGAAATTCCAGAGTCCCAACAAAGAGGGACTGCTACTTTTAGTTACTTTTTGCAGGTAGTAGATCTTAAAAGTCTAGAAGCAATGGAGCGATGACTCCTGAAACTGGGGAAAAAAAATCACACTGGAGTGAAAATCGTGTAGATATTTGCAAAGGAAAACACTGAAGAGCACTGCAATTTAATTCAGACTAGTCCATATAGTTTCCCTCTGTAGTAATCACTTGATTTCAATAAGTTCAGTTAACACTTTGTGAAGCTGCCAGATGAGAAGAAAGACAAATTCTAAAGGTGTGCGTACTGACCAGAACGAAAGGAAAGTGAAGCTTTCAAGTAAGAGAATCTTTGAATTATTCTATATTCCCAAACAATGGGTTACAGACACAATATTTCAGTACAAGGCTAATTATGGTAATCTTCAAGAGAATCCTTTGAGAAGAAATAAACACATGCATGACTGGAAGTACTTATGAAAAAGATCAGGCTATTTTCATAGTAGTGTTTGTAATGCAACTGTTTTAAAATAGCAAAAATAATATGCAGTACAGATGCAACACATCTGCACGGACTTCTCTGGTTTTCAGCATGTTAAAGCAATTCAGATGCTCTAAATTATGACCCACTGTTGTGCTTGGAGTCATCTGAACAGGCCCCCTGGTATCTAAAAGTAGGAAGTCTGTTTCAGAGATTTTGGGTTTCGCTCCGTATTATACTTAGCCTCACCACATAGGGGGTTGTGTTTTGGTTTGGTTTGGTTTTTATTTCTCTCCTTTGAAGAGACTTAGAATACTTTGCTGTTATTTTCTTTACCATGAGATAGCATCACTGCATGCTAATGCCAGGGATGCTGGATGGACAACTTAGAAGGGAAAGCAACAAAGTAAGAAGCGTCTAATAAAAATCCCAAACAACTGGTTAGGGCAGTACTGGCTTTTTTATCTACCACACAATTTAAGTATCAAAGAATAATATACAGAACCTAGTTTAGATAAGACTCAGATATGTCCACACTCAAGTCACGTTTATCCAATTAAGCATCAAATGCAGCAGTGATGAGAATTAATCTTCCTGGGTTTGCTTAAACAACTTGGTAACAATTCAGAGCAAGTAAGCCAACTTCAGAGCTAAAGAAAAAATTCCAGAGAGGCATGAATTTAACAGGTAGAATTATGAAAGACTCTGAGTAAAGATTTGGGGTGATTTTATTGAAGATGGGTGAACCCACTGTTAGTTGCAAGTTGTAAATGAGCAATTAGTGATGGAGAGCTAGGAAAAGTGAAGGGAACAAGTAATGCAGAATTAGAGAAAGTTGCCAGCTAGTGCACATAACATCAAAAAAGTCTTACTTTGAACAAAGAAGGAGAAAGTAAGCACAGAGGAGAAAAGAAAAAAAAAAGACCCTCTTTAAATCTTTGGAAAATGTTAGAAGTCATTGATTCAAGATTATTCAAGTTCATAAACAGAAGAGCTTAGATAAGATCAACCGGATAAAAACTGTGATATTTGTCATTTCTAATTCCAGTAATTAAGTGCTGTTCTAATTCTACTTAAGGAGGCCTCAGTGGGATTATCATAATGGCATAATGATGGAAACAAAGACGAAGAAAGGATCAGAACTACTACAAAAAGAAAAGATATTGAAAAATTCATGACACACAGGCAATGACTGTCCTTAAAAGGTTAACCTCTGCTGAGAGCTGCTGTAATGGAGGTGTGCAAGGCATCTTGTTCCCTATGTATTTTTGCCCCCCAAAATAGTGGAAAACACAGAAATAATTGCGATCATCACAGTGATACTTCCTGCAGCTGCTACTGATGACATTCTTCATAATGATCATAATATTTTTTGATGGTTGATTTTTAAGGTACTTTTTGTTTTGTTTTGTTTTTGTTGTTTTAAAACATAGCAGTTTACTGAGAATAAATCAACCAGATTTGAAAAGCAGTGGAAGAGGGGGAGAGAAGGAAAGAGAGGTACAATGATGCAAGTGAACTGCCTCACAATTAACTAATTATTAGTACAAGCATCAGAGATGTAGGATCTAAGATTCAAGTCAGAATTTCACAAAGCAAGGAGGCAGATCTTGATGACCTGCTCCATAGGTGACCCTGCCTGCTGTTTTATCCCCTTTCTCAGTGGCCCTGAAATGTGTACAATCTGTGCAAGGCTGACTAACTACAATAGGAAGGTGCTAAACCCAAAATTACCGATACCCTTGAGATTTAGTTACTAAAGTAGGTGAATGTCACTCAGTGGAAGAGTGACATTCACATCCTTATTGCAAGGAGAGTGATTTAACTCCTCCATGTTGTTTCACCCCAAGTGGTCTAGGTTCATCTCAGAGAGGAATGGAGAATTTTAGAAATCTCAGAGAATTTGGCAAGCGGGAAAGTCATTTTCCTTGCCAATCCTTGTGTAGAAAGGAATCAGACTTTTGTTTGCCTCCGAGGACCTCTGGAATGGAACTCCCCTCCCTTCAGACCTTGAAAGTCACATTGCTTCCCACCATCACATTGCTGGGAAACTTTATTATATGTAAATTTCCGTCATTCTTATTCCTTTTCTACCTTTCACTTCATCCAAGTTATTTTACCATCTCTACATTGAACCATATTCAATGTCCCATAGAGGATATAATGCACAGTCCTTATTAAGATACACATGTTCATGGAATAACCCAAAGCTCATTAAAAAGATAAACTTATATTAGAATATTTGGTGCTATTCTCAAAGCATGCACAAAATATGGAGCAAATATTGTACTTATAATTGCATTTTAATTGAGCTGTATCTGGTATTAAAAGATAGTTGCATATAGACTGTCAACTTGAATAATATTTTAAGGTACATCTTTTAATTTTACTGCTTTTATTGTTACTATTACAGTTTGAGAACATTTCCCCACAGCTGTTTTTATTTTATGAAAATCATTCATCCCATGAGCATGACTATAGCCGTGTGCAGTTACACATAAATCCTTATGATCATTAAACACGTGTAGTTAAGGACTGCTGTGTATCCATACATGTTTCATTTTCCTGCTTTGTGTTTAATTTTTCAGTGACTCTCCTTATTATTTCCGTGCCTCAGCTGGAGCACAAAAGGGAGATCTACAATTAGCCAATAGCTCAATGCCATCCTGTTTGCTGCCCCTGTTATTGTTTTGGGGTTTTTTTTGAGACTTACCAGTGATCTCGGCTCAAAACCTAGACATGTGTCTTCTTCCTCATCACTTTTCCCAGGTATCTGGTCCCTAATGACAATAATCCTGTCCCACTCCTACAGCTGGTGCATCACTCACACAAGCTCTCTGACAGGTCTCTGATTCCTAAGCGCAAGATTCCTTGGCTTCATGCACGCAGTCTCTGGTACTGTCACCTTTTCCTTCCTTTCACAGAATCCCTAATATTTTTCTTTTTCCTCCTGCCACTCCACTGACTAACTTCTCCAAGCTCTCCTGCTTTTTGTTCCAGTTCCTCTGCTCACATAAACACCCTGGGCTTCCTTCCGGCACTGCTTCTTTCCCTGGAACAATCCTGGTTATTCATCATTTCTTCCCAGGCTCTCACTTACTTGTCTCCGCTTCCTAGAATTCCTAACTGTTATTCGATGATCCTCAGGCTGAAAATGCTTTTGACATACAAAGGATCACATTTTTGAAGCACCAGCCAAACCTGAAGAGCTGAAGTTTTCTGGGTTTCACATAAAACCCAGGTGAAACAGCAGATTTTTCCCATTTTCAGTGCAGAACTACAAAGCACTCTTAAAAGTTTTCACCAAAGTGAGAGTAATGAAAAGAAGCTAATCTTTCTGGGAATGCTGCCTGAATTGATGCTGAATTCTAGTAATTGACACTGAATGCAGGTAATTTTGTGTTCCTTCTGATTTTGCAGAAAATATTTTACAGTGATCTCCTTGATTATTTTCTTTTCATGAACAGAATCAATCCAGCCTGAAGAACCTGCCTCCATTCGGCTTAGACTTCACTAATTTAGCAATTAACATTTAACAGCCAGATTGTTTTCCCGAGCCCAAGGGCACTAGTGCAAGAAAATATCTTCTGATCTATAACCTCATTGCAATCTCAGAGCTCCTAAAACCTAACTGTTTTATTCTAATCATTTTTGCTGATGCAAGAGCCAGTCATAACTATACTGCAAGTAGCAAAATGCTACATAATACTCTGTAGTCAGACAGCGTTTATTGTGCTATAATTTGTTCAAAGACAATAGGGGAGATGCAAATTCTAGAGAGGCATATTAATCTGTAGGTCAAACAATAACAAAATATTGAAAAACTGTCCTAATGATTTTTTACATTGTGGTGGAAAAGCATGTAATTCCATAGAGGGGTGCTGGTGATCTCATAAACCAGGAGAATAAAGCTGAGAGGTTTATTAATGCCACCAAGGCACTGAAATAGAACTTGGTTTATATCACGTACAACTCTATAGGTGTTTATTATTTATAACGCATTCTTCTTTTTTAAAGGTCTCCATTCTAAACCCTCTTCCGATGCTCCATATCTTGCTTTTCCCCACTGGTTTTAAACAGCAATTGTATTCCAGATGCAGCTTTAAATGGTGCTGTGTTAGCTGCTACCTTTCACTTTTTATTACAAAATTTAGTCTATTACACTGGCAGCATTTTTTCATTGAAAAGTAAAAGTTAAAAACTGCTGACTTCTCAGGAGGTGTGTGGAAAGAAGTTGCTCTGTGTGTGCCATATGGCGCTCAGCATCTTGTAGGATCAGGCCCCAAACGGTAGTAAATCGCGATTTCCTGACAGCACGTACTGTGCAGGCAGAGGCAGTGCACTGCTCCTGCTCAGCCCCGGTGATCAGCCTCCTCTCTGGTTTGCAGCAAACAGTACTGACACCGTGAGCACCAAACCAGCTGTCACTGCTGTTCTTGGTGTTCCAAATTGCATAGGGTTGGTGGGGTGGGTGGGTTCCCAGCACTTGTGTGAAGAGAGCCCGAGACTCCTTAGAGCACAGAGTTCTCCTGCCTCTTTCTCTGGTCTAAAAATCCAGCACTAAAAAAGAAAGAAAGTGGTGCAGAAGGACCAGTGATGAGGTGGTAGGGGCAGCCTTCACTCACAGAAAAGTGGTAGTACACCCATGAGAAACCACCCACTCCAGCTTAATGGCTCATTACTGCCTTTAGTCCCTCTCCCATACAGGGCAGCTACCCAAAGCCTGGGTCATGCATGAGCATCTCCAGCAGGACCTCTGACACATCTCATCTGTCCACGGCAGAACTATTAATGACAGTGAGAGTCAACAAGCACCAGGGCCATGGAGCAGTCCCTATCTGCAGAGGTTACCACTGTCAGCCTGACCCCACACGTCCCACACTCACTATTCAGGTCAGTTATGAGTGACCATTTCCTCTGTCATGCCTTCTAAATTAATTATCCATTGCACAATAACCTGTCATTATAGGAGACTAGATAAAGTGACCCTGCAAACACAGTACTCCTAAACCCTGCTGCTGCACTGCTCATGCAACAGCTCCCTCGCTAGCCACACTCAAACCGCTTGAGGTCTAACACCTCAACCAGCCTCTGGCAGCTGACCAACATGCTTTGGAGCCTGACTTCATGGTGTGGACAGGATGAGGAGGCTGCACCCTCCCTGCAGGGCCAAGGACCAGCCATGGGAGTCAGATGGGAGTTGAAAGATGCAGCCACTGGCCTGGCAGGGAGGATGGTGCTCACAGCCTCGAGACCTGAAACACATCTACGAAGGGAACAGGGCTTTTTTTCTGTAGCGAGAGTTGACTCAATAATATCTCAATCTTTTAATAGTCTGCTTCTGCAGAAAACAAGAGTGGAAATTACTTGTGGTAGTGCTTGTTGTGCTTGTGCTTGATGGGAACACCTCTCCATAGGGCTATCAGGTGGTGGATTCTGCCAGGGCCAGGTGGTTGCAGATTGGAGATGAGAGTAGGAGAATGAAAGGCTCCCCACAGAGCTATCAAATAAACCCACAAACTATTTGATCACCCTGAGATGAGAAGCTTAATGTTAGCCTGTTAAAGACTTACTAATAAAGCATTGATAATGTCCAAGTTATTTACACCAGTAACACATTTTCTCGTAAGTACTAAGTAAAGCTAGTTTTAGAAACACAACTGTTTGCAAAGTATTTTCTTTACCAGTTTGTGCTGTAAGTACTATGATAACAAGATCCTGTTTGGCTTAATGTATAACAATTGCTCTGTTCTGAGTTTTATTTGCTCCCTGCTTTTCAGTCTAATCTGTAGGGTGTGTGTGTTGATGTGTGTTGAAGAATAACTGTAACGCTATATGGTAGCAGTAATGAAAATCAGTGTGTCTTAATAGAAGCAGGAAAAACTTAAGATCTTTAGTGCGATCTGAAGCATCCACACTCGGTATTTCGGTGGTAATTACCAAGGAAAGACTGTGCTTATCATCAGTTATTCTCTCAGTATATCCTTTTCTGTAGAACATATCAACTCTTAAGAAAAGATAAAAATCAGTTTGTTTGTTTGTTTGTTTTCTAGGACAGCTGATGTCTTTTTTTCTGGGTTTCAATCTACATCTTAAATTGCACATTCACTTGACATCTAGAGATGCATACAATTAAAGCACCAAAGCACACCCTCTTTGCTTAGCAAAGACAAACCTTCCATGGAAAAAGTAAGGAAGGATTAGCTAAGACAGAGCAGAGTAAAGCTTCCTAACAAACTACTCCAGCTGACTAACAGCAAACTGTTGCCCCTGGATCTGCTGGGGGAGACCAGTAATAGCTGTGCACACCTACAGGGTTTTCAGACACCCCTGTACAGTGAGTCTTTGAACTGGATTTCATACTGTTCCCTATCTCTGCAATGCCACCTCTTCTGCTGTCCTTTTCCAGACAGCTCATTTGTTATGCATCATGCTGTTGCTAGCTTGGCCCTTTGCACTCTTGGAGTTAAGGCAGGATTTGTCCCAGTTTCTGCTAGCATACCAGCAGAGTTACAGTCTTAACGTTTAGTCTAAAAGTTTTAAATGGCAATGGTTTCTTTTTATTTTTTTTGTTCTTTCACCTAACACTGTTGTGTGCTTATAACAAATGGTAGCAAGGGGGGTGGGGGGGAGAGTATGTGACCTATTAAAAGGTAAGATTGTCCATTCTTGTAATTACAAGTAACAGGAAGCCTGGTAGTACCTTGTTTGTTAAATTTCTCTGACCTCTTCTAAAAAAAATGGTACAAAAAGTCACAGTTATTAGTACATCTAGAGCTAAGGTCCTGCTCTATTCACATGTGTTAGTCATTTACTAGGTCTTTTTTTTTTTTTTTTGCCCTTCTAGCTAGAACTGCAGTGAATTGATAGCCAGATATTCAAACACTGCTGGACAATCCCCTTTAGGCTCCCTTGGAAGAACTTGCTAATAACTAACTGCCGTTCTTCTCTGGCTCAGGTTCCCAGTTGCTGTAAGCTTAAAAGGGGGCCCATTTCTAACCTGGTTTGATAAAAAGGACCTGTGAAGAAGTCCCAAAGATGCAGAGTCCTGAGGCAACAGCAGTTTTAGGTCTAATGCTGGAAAGGGAGAAGGAGACTAAAAACTCCCCATGGTTTTCAGGGTGGACTCCCTTGTGAAGGTTTAATGTGAAAACACTGGATTGCCAGGGCTTTTTCAGCCCATGATGGAAGAGGCTTAGTCTGCACACTGCTCAGTCCCCAGGCCTTTGTCAGGGTCTGTCAGGTGTGAAGATTTAGCTCCTATTACAGGGAGTAAAGGGATCAGCTGCAAATAAAGTATATGCTGTGGATTAGACAAAAGCCCTGTTCCTTTGCTATACACACATCTATGCCAAAAGTTAAGTACCTCAGAGGACACCTCTCAGTGCTACTCTGTGACTATAAGGCTGTTCTTAAGCCCCATTTTGGTGTCTTTTTTCTGTAATTTACTTTGCTCACTCTGGAGAAGTCAAAGCAGTTATCTAACGGGAACTCTCAAATTTGAAAGAGTGATCACATGAAAATGGAAATTACTATCATTTTACTCCAATTTATAGAAGCAAATGTAGTCATTACTACAGTTATGCATCTGAAATATTAGGTAGTTGCAATGTGGGATTTATTTTTTTTTTTCCCTACAGAATAAACTGTCAAACTTCTGTTCATGTTTGCAGTGCACCTTCTCACAAAAAGTTTTTATGTTCTGGTTCTGAACTTCTGTTAATAGGGTCTTACATGTTAGCAATGCTTATCTGCAAAATCAGAAGCAAACTTTTGGAAACCTGAGGGAAAAGACTAGCAGGGGGAAAAAAAAAACAAACCAAAAACAAACAAAAAAAAACCCAAACCCCTCTTTTGACTTTGAACTGAAAATGTAATTTGTTATGGCTATAAATCTTAACTGAAATGAGGAAACAGAAATGAGATACGGAAAGCAATGAAGTTATTTCACATGTATGCATAGAACATAAATGAACAAATAGGGCAGTGTTGTATACATCCTATATTATTAACGTGACCGCTTTCTGATACATGTCGATAAGCACATTTAAAGCTAGCTTTAAAAAACATACACAAGAACTGCTTGGTCCTAAAAGAAGCAGAGGTTTTAATCTCTCCAGAAAGTTGTTAGAAAGACTGTCTACTTATTCGAGTGACCCCTATCTATGTTTGTGAACTTCAATACCATGAGAAGTAATTCGTGCACCTATAGGCACAAGGAATCAATGATCTTCATGGTAAAACTTGTGATTTCTTACGATTCCCTTCTAAGTAATAACATTATCATATCTGGACGCTTCACCCATATGTGGTTTTTTACTATCCCCAGGAGAGCTATACTTTGATTTCTCAGATAACCTGCACCCATTCGAATGACCATTCATTGAAAGTAAATCCTTGGATAACCTGAATTGTCAGACAACTGGGTAAAATTTCATTAAAGAGCTGAATCTAAAGAAAAGGATCAGAGGTGGGACAGCTACTGGACAGGAAAAAAAACTGAAGAGGAACTGCTGGTAAAGTGAGATCTCTGGAGTGAACTTTCCCTTATACACTTATAACCTGCAGTGCTATTGAATCACTGCTAATAGGTAACTCAAAAACTCTTCTAGATGTGAAAATAGGGGAATAAATAATATGAAGATGATTGGCTGGCAGTGCTCGCCTCATTGGTTTGAAACACCACTTGAACTGAGAATTGGGGAGGAGACTTACGCTGAATATTTGTGCCACCACTTTAGTGTGTCTCTGGGAAATTGTCATTCGTATCACAAACAATCTTTTCTTTAAGTCAGTGACTACATCCTCTTGGGTGCTTGTTGCTAATGGAGACAGAAATACTATTCTAGTCTGGATTTAATAACATTTCACACAGATTCATTGTGCACTGCTTTTTTCAGCTGAAGTGGAATTTCAACATTTTTGTGACTTTTGGCACATCATCACTTGTAATGGGGTCTTACTTACAGGGAATAATGAACGTATTCTTGTGCCATATTTGAGGATGTTTCGTTCACAAACACTATTTGTAGTTCTCATACCACGAAATCAAATGGCTTCAAGCAAGGGGATGATTATGAATAGTCCTGTCATTTCTCTAGCTTCTAACCACTTCATTATTCCTGTTCTCTCTGTGGCCACTGAAGTCACTTTTAAATATGGATCTAAATATTGTTGAATAAAGATGACAGCATTAAAGAAAAAGATATAGGTGACAAATTTTTGGACTTGGGCCTTCATAGGGACCTAAATAAATGGCCTGACTGCAAGAGGTTATAAGCACTCCCTTAAGCTTAACTTCACTTTGTGGTAGGTGCTCGCTGTTCCTTACTCTGGCATCAGGTGTATGTTTATGTACAGGCATGACTGTGTATATGTGGATGCACATGCATACATATTAGAAGAAATACACCCATTGAATATGCCCAGTGAGACATCTAAATTTACCTAGTAGTGTTTTTAAGTCAATTAAGGGCCAAACTGTCATCCCAAATCTCACATTTCTTGTGGCAATCTCATTTTGCATGACAAAAATTAGGAACTAAAGTGTA
Organism: Ceryle rudis; assembly: GCA_033439905.1. Taxonomy (NCBI): domain Eukaryota; kingdom Metazoa; phylum Chordata; class Aves; order Coraciiformes; family Cerylidae; genus Ceryle; species Ceryle rudis. The sequence goes on from JAAGNO010015861.1 coordinate 56,779, forward strand.
GTTTTCTTGGAATAAAACAGGACACGGACAAAATTCCCTACAGATGGAAAAGGCAATGCACATGGCAAGCTGATTATAAAACCTGCAGCACAGATGAGCTCAAGGAATTTCTCCTCGTTGATGGACAGGGACACATCCTTAATGAGTGTAAATGGGAACAGTTGAATTGGGGAATAGCTGAACTGGGGATTAATTAGAGCCAAGCAGATTTAAAGCAGTGTGAGAACTACAGCTCAGTGCCACAGACTGTATCTTGCCTGTATGCTTATAAAGCTTAAAGAGTCTTATAGGACATGCAGGTCTATGGCTTCCTCCACTTTGGTGGAGTGCTCAGGAGCAGCCCTGTGGTGGCACCAAGGTGCTGCTTATTGAAGATCTCATGAGCGTGAATGAGATTTGCCCCAGGAATTTTTTGGAAATATGTTTCGTTTTCCAGTAGGCTTCTGAACATCTGGAAGTGCTGGCATTGTACTGTCTCAGCATAAATCATAAATGACTGGAAGTTACTTTTTTTTTTTTTTCCCTAAAACTGGTCCTTTTTAAGCATTATTGCACCACAACAAAATGAAGCAAACTCCTTTCCCTTTGCTGTAGGAGGAGAAGGAACATTTGGTCTCTGGGGAAATCCCTTCTATTTCTTTTTCCTATCATCTGCCCATCAAATGAAAAGGAGATAAAGAGAATTTCTTGGGCTGGTACAAATAAAGGCCAATTTTTGGATCTGCTCTGGTCAGGTAAAATTGCTTCTGCTGCTGCTGTTACCGCTTCCATTCTTAATAACCATTCTGTGACCTTCACTCCCTATCAATCTATCCCTGAATAGTTATTCTATTTGCAGCTTTTCCTCTAGCTCCCTTGTCCCTTGAAAGACAGCTGTGCAGTTTTTCAAGCAGTAACACCACTTCCACTGCTTGGCTGATCTTCCCAGAGGTGTTGGGGGCTGCTTAACCCTCCCAAGCTGACTGACCGGGCTACTGCACTTGGGACAGGTTCTCACATCTGAAGAGCTGTGCTGTGCCTGGATGTTACTGGCAGTGCCACCAAAAACTGCTGCTATGCTGGGTCAAACTGTCTTTTGGTAAATCTCTTTGCATTGTTTATCTTAGCAGACTCTGATAATCTTGTATTACCCTGAGAAAAGAAAGATGTGACAGAGGACCTGAGAGACTGTCTCAGGTTTGAAATGAATAGTAAATATTTCCAGTCGTACATTGCACTCATATAAGATGACTCAATCTCTCTTTCGCTCACCCTTTTGAGCACTTGCTGTTCTGTTCTACACAGAGAACCTAATTGAATATTAAAATCGCCTTCAGCCACTTAACACCAGAGAAGGATCTGAACCAGATCCGTGGATCAGAAGACCACTGAGCTCTAGAGCAGTTCCCACCCCAGATCCCGCAGCAAGGGCTGCAGTCAGCCTTATCTCTCACTCACTGCTGTCAAAGATTTGCAGAATTACTCTTCTAAATGTCTTAATCCTTCCATTTTTGCTGATATTTAAATGATGCCAAACCTGCTTTTCGATAACAGGCACCGTGTAGCTCCCCTATTTACACATCTTCACACACATGGAAAGTTGCCTTCCTGCTTCTTCCAGGAGGCCTCAGCTTACTTCCACAAAAACTTAAGAGACAACTAAGAAAAATACCATCGATATACTAAGACGACTAATTGGTATTTGGTTTATAGTTGCATGCTGACAATGATTAAACTAATTACAAGGCACACTGTGCTAAATTGCTAGCTCTTTGTGTACTTCTAGCGTAGCTGAGAACCAGAGAGGTTCTGGTTCAAACTCTTAGTGTGTTTAAGAAGATCCTTGTTAAGATCACTCGCAGAGCTGTCGATGTGTATGCACACACATAACACACAGAGCTGAGTGTACGTGCGAGAGATCTCTGTGCAGAGAGGGATGAAAACAAAACTCATTCTTTCAGCCAAAGAGACTGGATAGAATTGAGCAAAGTGATTCGTGTATGTTTGCTCCGAGCATTTCCTCTACAGTCTCAAACTAAGGACTCTACAAAACCAGACAAACTCATTTCAAAAAGTAGGAAACATTTCAGCTTGCCAAGAGATAACCTCACTCATGCCATCCAGATATGAAGAAAGATAATTTTCATTACAACAGACAACATAGCTTTTTTAGCACATCGTTTATTTTTGGGTCACCTCCAATGGCTAGACAGGAGAAGAGATGATTCTTTGGCAATGTCCTATTAGGTGCAGTTTGATGGTAGAGGCCACTAGCCAGGAGCAGTATTTGTATACTAGAAATACCAGCAAGGGCCTTTTTTTCGTCTCCCTCCTCTTCTGAGCCTGGTAGACATTATCAGTAAAATTACATAGGGTGGAGTTACACAGAAAAATACCGGTTGTGCAGAGAAAGCAAAGGCTTTTGGTTTTGGTTTTGGCTTTTTTTGAAAGGACTAGAGGTAAAACTTGTACTGAGATGAGCCCTCCTCAATTTTTCTTATTAACTTAGTATTTGCAACTCAGTTTTTTACATGTGTGGTGTTTATGTTTGTTGAATGTTGTATTTGTCTTCTGTTATCTGCTGTACTAAGGGTTATATAATGTGATATGGTGCCTCGAGTATCTTCTGATGGTACAGTGTCTACATTTATTGTATTTAATAATGATTTAGACATATCAGGCACATTCTTACTTTCTCAAGTACATCAATATGCAAACATTAAAGCCAGCTATTACTGAGGAGTCATTGTTACTCAAATAATGCTAATAAACCCCATCGAGAACCTTTCTAAAATCTGTCGGCCGGGATAAGCTGTGTTCAGCCACAACTGTTTATAGAAGTAAAGAGGATGTCTTCCAGCTTTCAGGTTCATTCCACATTAAAGACAGGAATTAAGTCCCAGGGAAGGGGATTACTGTCAAACTGAAGACAATCAGCTGGCGTGGGGGGAAGGCTTAAAAGTGTGTACACATATGTGCTGAGATCTGAACATATTGTGGGTGCTGTGCAAAGAGTAGAAAGACCAAATTCCTGTAATAGGCTCTGTGCTCAGGACACAGTGCCTCGTAAAAGCACAGCTGTAAGAAGATAAACCGGTGTCCCTGAGAATGAATGCCACACACTGCTAGGAGATTAGGACTCTGCTCTCTGCGTTTAGTGCAAAAGTCCGGATGTCTACCAGAGTTTTGACTTAGTAAAAGAGATTTCTTGTGATTTTGTCATTCTTGTTCTAGTCCCATGTGGACCCGGGTAATTAAGAAATTGCCATGAGGTGATAGAAGTGACAACACTTGAAAATTCAAATCTGTTGTACTTCAAAAAATATGGTGGTTTTGGTTTCATTTAAACCTCCCTGCCTTTCCCTTGTTCAGTCCTCTTCAGCTAGAGCAGAATGAAACTTCAGTAAAGCTCAAACTGGTCTTATTTTACCCTCTGTATTCAACATAAGGCCTGGCAACGCTCTAGTAAGGCAGGCCAAGTTCTTTACATCAGGTTAATTCTAATAACTGAGCCTACTAACATGTGCCAGCCTTCATCACCACACTGAATCACTGCTCTTCCTCTCCCTGAGTGCAGTGCATTCATTTTGATTTCTGTTTGTTAGACAAGTGTAATGCATGGGTATGAAAATTACCCCTTTTCAGCTGAACTCCAGATTGTACATTCCCACAGAGTGCTTAACAGCACGGGAGGCCAGAATCAACAACTGGTCGGACATTTACAAGCTGGTTCAAATCTTCAAACTTAACCCCCTCCTCCAATGAATTGTAAAAGTAATAAAAAATAGTATTTAATTTGAATAGTAATTATTTTTCTATTACTAAAACTATAACATATCATGTCTTATGGAAAATTTAGACAATTGAACAAAACCAATGTCGTTATGCAGAAACAAAAACCAGAATAAACTGGTTGAGCAACACAAGGAATTCATTCACTACATCCCATCATCAGGCGTCGTTCATCCATCTCCAGGAAAATAGGGCTCCATCATGTGTAACAGTTACTTGGGAAGACAAATGCCATCAATCCAAACATCCTCCCCTTCCTTCTTTTGTCCCCAGCTGTATATGCTGAGAGTGATGTCATATGATCTGGAATATCCCTTCGGTCAGTTGGGGTCAGCTGTCCCAGCTGTGTCCCTTCCCACCTTCCTGTGCACCCCCAGCCTACTCACTCTTGGGGTGATGCGAGAAGCAGAAAAGGCCTTGACACTGTGTAAGCCCTTCTTAGCAATAGCTAAAACATCCCCGAATTATCAACACTGTTTTCAGCACAAATCCAAAACACAGCCCCATACCAGCTACTATGATGAAAATTAACCCAGCCAAAACCAGCACAATGAGAAATTGAGCTCATCCTTGAGAAGCTACAAAGTAAAAAGCTTGTAAGAATTATTAAAAATATTACTTCTTAGAATCTGAATGGATCTAATTCCTCCAGTAAGCAGCGTTTGCTGTTCTGTCCATTTTGTGCTTCGGAGTTGTACGAAGTCCACTGCAAATCCCAATGCCTACACCGCACGGAGTGTTGAGAAACAACAGCTCCCCACTTGCTGATGCTGCAAGGGCAATTTGGCTCCAAGCTGTTTCATTTTAGTTCAGTTCTTTTAGCGCATCTCAGATGATGTAGGTGAACACAATGAAAGAGAAGGGTCCCACGAGCAGGTAGGATGAATTTTCTTAGCGTTCGTGGTCACCTGAATTGGTCCCATTAGTGAACAGGTTACGATTACTGGGCAATGTGCCCTCTTCTCCCAGTGCTGAATGGCAATCAGCAGCTATGCACTTCTGAAAAGAAGGCTCTCAAAATTGGCTCAGAGAGGATCACATACAACTGCTTTAATTTGAAGGTGCTATGAACAAAATTACAATTTCCTTCATTGACCAAGAAAGGGCAAAAGTAATTGTTGTATGTGAAATTTGTCGTGTTCACTCTTAACTAATGGCATGACCTCCAACTTAGAGGTGCCCGTTCACCTTTTCCTAGGGACTTCCCTTCCCCTAGGCACTTTCCCAAAAGCAACTTATGACAGTGACACATTAAAGAAATTTATTGATAGATGCATCAGAAAACTCAGATAAGTAGGACACAACCAACCAAACTGCATGATCCAGCCGTATCACATCTACAAGGAAGGAGAATGCACATGGTGAGAATTTATCTGTAAATGCTTTTCACCATTGACTCACTAATTGAGTTTTAATGGTATTTCCTCAACAAAATCACCAAAAATAGATCAGTTTTAGAACGGTGGGTTCTGAACATCTGTGTTTTGCCAACAAAATCTGACCGTTAGGGAACTAGTTTCTTTGAAGTTGCTGAGAAAATAATGACAACTCAAGCCAAGAATCAATTAAACTGAAGACATAGTTCCATATCCTTCTTTTATGGGAAGAGAGCAGGTGTTTAACAATTTACATAAATTATACAAAATCTAAAGCACTTACAGTAGCCAAACACTTAGGAAGAAACGTGAAGGAAGAGGTAAGTTAGCCGATGTTGTTTTGTATTCCAACCCTATTTAGCACTTCTGGAGTTACAGGTCCATGAATGTTTCTGTTATATATCCTATTTTCATGGATCCGTAACTCAATCCTAAAAAAAAATATCTGATTTGCATTTGGCAGGCAAAGATTTTAAACTGATGGTGGGTTGGGGTTTTTTTATTAGGTTATGGAAAAAAAGTCAGTTTAATTTTTGTTAAGTTATGCAAGTATAAAAATGGAATGTATTGGTTTCAGACAGTATTTTATGCTGCTGCAACTCAAAACTGCTTTGGTTTTGGTTGTTTTTTGTTGTGTTTTTTTATTTTAAGGGGAAACTTTACAAGCTGTTAGTCTGAATTGTGGATTAGTGCACTTGGGAAACTTGGAAAAAGAAATGTAAAAATGCTTGATTTCTTACCTCTTTATAATGGTGTTTGATCTCTAGGTACACTCTATTCCTTCAGCCAAACTTTCTTCAAGATGCAGTGCCTTCCTCTGCCATCACTTATTAAGACAGCTCTCAGTTTCATACATTTTACATGATTCAGGTGAACAGCTTCAATCTGTTACACAATTTACATGAAATTCATCGTCTGCTTTTTCACAAAACGTCCACATTCTTAAAGATCTTGGCAAGTATGCGAGTACTGAAGGGAATGCTTCAAGTTATCAAGGCAAAAGCTCTGCAGATTGCACAATATACATTATATATAAAAGGTTAGATTCACCCTGAAAGGAAAGCAGTTGGTAGGTGACCAGAAAATGCCAGCTCTTTTATTCTGTATTTTTCCTAAGAACTGTTCAAGTGACAGGTTTTGCAGGCACTGTTTTTCACCCCATGACAAACTCGTAGTGTTCATGGAAGACCTGGATTGTGCTATGGCATCCTCCTAGATTATGCCAAGTGCTTTTTGTGTGGTTTTGCTTTATTGCTAATGAGCGGCGTGCTTCCTAAAGCAGCTGGAACAGCCAGATCCAAGTTGTGCTGCTGCTTTGAAATTCTCTGGAGGAAAAAGTTGGAGGTCCCTGTGTGCTGCAGTGTGTTACAGATGATAATATTAAATAAGATAGAAATATGTTACATAACAATTTCTAGTAGCTGAATTGAAATAATGCCGTGGAAAAAAGATGTTCGTGTAGACTGAATATCAAGTTTGATGTTTTAGGATACTTCCTCCCACAGTAGCAATTGATCCAACAGGAGGGATTTCATAGAATCATAGAGCGGTAGGGGTTGGAAGGGACCTCTGGAGATCCTCAGGTCCAGCCACCCTGCCAGAGCAGGGTCACCCAGGGCAACCCACACAGGAACAGAGCCAGGCAGGGCTTGAAAGTCTCCGGAGGAGACTCCACAACCTCTCTGGGCAGCCTGTTCCAGGCTCTGTCACCCTCACAATAAGGAAATTTCTCCTCATGTTGAGGTGGAACTTCCTATGTTCTAGCTTATACCCCTTATTCCTTGTCCTATTACTGGGCAGCATGGAAAAGAGGCTGGGTCTTTCCACTTGACACCTACCCCTCAGATACTTCTAGACATTAATAAGATCCCCTCTCAGCCTCCTCTTCTCAAGACTAAACAGCCCCAGGGCTCTCAGCCTTTCCTCACAAGAGAGATGTTCCAGTCCCTTCAGCATCTTTGTAGCCTCTGTTGGACTCTCCAGTATTTCCCTGTCCTTCTTGAACTGGGGAGCCCAGAACTGGACACAATACTCCAGATGTGATCTCACTAGTGCAGAGCAGAGGGGGAAGAGAACCTCGCTGGATCTGCTGGATTTCTAGCCCTTGTAGTTTATTCTACAAAAGTTTAGTAATTAATTCTTCCAAACTCTTTTTGATCAAGAACAAAAAACCAACAAAACATTGAGGACTCAGGTCAGTCAGTACTCTCACTGGTTTCAGTTAACCCAACCCTTTCTGATCAGATAGGAATTTGCATTTGTCTCGATGTAACATGTACTTAAAATACACATGCATATGGTTTTGTATGTGTGTTACCACACATGGACTTCACTCTACCTATTTGTTCTGCCAAAATTTCCAAGGGATTGAAAAATGACATAACACATTTTGCAAATTTATTTCATAAGTTAATGAAAATCTCCTTTTATACTTCATGGCAGCATTTTCAATCTTTCCTATTGGTTCCTAGACCTTAATGTGAAATAAAACCATGTGCAGATTTCAATTAACAAGAATATTACTATAAAAATTCTCAAGAAATGATCAAGCTCTGTTCTTTTCCTCCTGTTCTATGGCTCCCTTTATGCCTTTTGTATAAATGTTCACACAACAATGATGTGGAGATTAACAGAACCAGCTGTTTATGAACAAACATTTCTATTTGAAGGTCAGAGAGCCAGCCAGGCAAATCTAGCATAAACATTAATGTTGATTTGAATATTCACTGGCAATTTTTTCTTTTTTTTTTAAATTGCTGTTATCAAATGGTTGCTTCAGCAGTTCTGAGTGAACTCTGCTTAGCTCACTCTTGCCAAAGGCTCAACATGCCAACGGGGAAGGCTGCCAGACCCATCAGATGACTGCCCAGTTTGGGCCACCTTAGGTAGGATGATTGAAGGGCATTTATGCTGATCTAAATAAACCTATTAGAACTTGCAATAATATTCATTAAGGAGGAATGTTTCTGCAAAAAAAAATATGGAAATATTCGGGCGTATAATAGAGTGGATGTGGAGCAAGGGGGCTAAGAAATGCAGAGCTTTTCTGCAGGTCCTAATGGCATTCTAATGGAGATTTCCTTGATTCCCCGGCAGCATATAGCTGACTTAGCAAATCCCTAATTGCAGGCCCTGAAGGCAAACTGTACTTTTCAGCTTTCTGTACTGGATATGTATGTGCATATATAATTCAGTGATTCCCCCAGGATTTTAAAAAAGGGTAAGAGTAAATGTCATCTGAATACCAAAGGCAATAGAGGAATAGCTAGTTGGGTCCAGTGGCATTCAGTTCTCCCCATGCTCTCAACCCTCAATTTCATATTTTTAAGCAGAGCTGAACATTAATTCCTACTTCATCCTGAAATGTATTGTTGTGAAAATGCCGTGTTACTGCATAGGACTCTGAAGGCTACTGGGAAATGATTTTATTGTGCATCTCTAAAACTCCGGAGGCAAGGATATTTTCTCTGCCAGGAGCACCATTGTTATCCTTCCCTTCTCTTTTTTTTTCCTGTAGTTTTCCTCTTAGCCTTAATTTTGTAAGTTGTGTCCTTCTATAAGTTGTCCACTAGTTCTCTTTGAGTTTTCCTCTTTTCATGTTTGCTTCTCTTCTATGTCCATCCTCCTTTCATATTAGTGTCCCACGCAATCCCTGACAGTCTGTCTTTGGTGTCAACAGTAAAATCTTCATCAATCCCAGTAAAATATTTCCCCTGCATCTTTTTGCAAAATAGAGACAATGTTTTTTTCAAGAATGTTATGTGCCTGAAATGATTTCAGTGGGAAATAAAGTTTAAATGCAGGTATGGTAGGTCCCAAAGTATATCTAGATATTAAAAGTTTTAAGTAAATATTTACCAAAATGTTGCAAATGAGGAACAGGGAAGAAGCCAGGGAATTTTGTCTCTGTTCTGATGAAGGTATGAACATCTGTGTGGCTTGTCCCAAACATATATTTGTAAAAACCTTTTACAGCAACATCCCATTCTATATTCCAGATATAGCACTTCCAATCCAGAAAAAAAACCAAACCAAAAACCAAAACCAACATCCAAACCAAACCCAAAACTTTAAAAATGAATTATGTAGATTTTTGTTTTTGCAGAGACTTATTTTTCATTTCCCCTTCCTTGAGAGCCCAGGTGCCTTAGTTACAATGAGCCCACCAGGGCAGGGCTCAGAGGGAGCTGTAAAAAATGACATGCTAATCCATACTTCTTTGGGTATAAACTTGTCATGGTTTTAAAGTCTGTTATTTCACAACATTCCAGAGCTGGGAGTAAGTGCTGGAAATTAACTTTTCTTCAGTGATATAAGCTGTCATTTGTAGAACTGTGGCTCATGAAACTATGGGCTTTGAGGTCGTGGAAAAATCTCTTTCTGGCTAGGATACCCATGGTTAAAAAACACAAGTGCATCCAGGGTGAAGGAGAAAATATTAATATTACTCTTGGGTAGCGAAGACAGACATGGCTTCCTAAAAAGTTGATTTTAGAAGAGTAGCAGCTGTCCAAAAGTATTCCTGAGACTGGGAAATTAGAGAAGGTCTTAGGAAGATGAGCAGTGACTGGCCTGCTAACTGTGGGACACATTCTTGATACTAATGGCTTTTAAATGGAAAAGGAAGAGTGAGAGGTAGTTCAGTATTTAGAATTCATTAGTCCTGCCTTGGACAAAGACCTACAACGTGATCCAGGAACAATCACTTCACCTTTTTCCTCTCTGTGTTGTCATTCCTTATGTCTTCACTGCTGATATAATTTTCCAGAGAGTATTTTGTTTCCTCATGTGCTTCTTCATGTTTCTATACATATTTTTATTCATGTATACAAACATAATGGCACTGTAGAAAGGGTGCAGGGATTTTCATTTATAAGATCAGATTTGTCTTCCCTTTGGGATTTTCACTAAATCTGTAAATATGCAGGAATGACTTTTCCTTTGCAGTAGGATATTATGCTTGTCTATTTAGTAGAAAATGTGGTGGAAAAGCAGTATCTAGAACCTATTTAACATACCAGATAGTCTAAGGAATTGAAAACAAAAGAAATTACTTTAAAATGCTTTTTTTCTGTTCTCTGCGTGAACTTACAACCACTTACTAAGACTAAAAACACTCTTTGCCACAGCTCAAATAATGATAATATAGACAGGCAGTCATTAGCGATCAGGATTACTGAGCCCTCAAACATTCATGTGATTACCCATGTTATGTCTAATGGTTATTAGGAGATGTAATGGATTTATTTTGGGCTCATAAATTATCTGTAGTCAGTTGTCATTTGTTCAACTTTTCCGTATCTTCCTTATGAGGGTACCTACCTTAAATAATCAGTGGTAAACAACTAAAGTTATGACATCTTGAAGTCTTTGTTCAGTCTTACAGCTATTTGGGCTTTATGAAAACACACCGAGCAGTCACTTCTATTTTATTATTTCAGTTTATGAATCATGGCTTGTATGCTGTGAGTAAAGCAGGAATATAGGAACTGATCCAAGGACTGTGTCATCCAGAATACAGCAGTGGCCAAGAGCAGCAGAGTAAGGTAAGTGTTAGAAAACCAGTCAATTTGCCCCCCATATAGATCCTTGGATTCCTAATAATTATCTTGTATTTCACAAATTTTTGCAATTCATAAATTCTGACAATTCTATATAGTCTTTGCATTTGTGTTACTATTTACTCACTCTGTCTGACATTTCACTGCACAGGCACACTGTATTACATCCCAGACATTTACCTCAAATCTATGTCCTTGCTTCTGGGCTAAAGCTGCATTTATTTGATCTTATTTTCTTGCCATACAATGGTCATGTGTGTGTGAAGTCATGCAGAAACTCCACAAACAGGAATCTTGATTCCCTCAAAAAATCATTACATTTCATATGCCTTCATAGGATTTCATTTGGAGAAATATATGTGGAGAAAACTGGCTTTCAACATAACTTCAAAAAGACTTACACAAATCAAACTCCATGTTTTTCCTTAGAAAAGGAGATGTGCCTTTCCAAATTCTTATCTTCATTACTATGGAAACTCTCCTTTCTAATAGTATTTACAGCATGTGAGAAGAGTACATATTCATTTTAGTACAGACACACTCTCCAAAGTCCATTCTGCTACTGCCAAGACGGTCAGGTTGAAACCTGTGAGACTTTGGAAGCTCAAGTTTGCTTTTTCTCAGCAGATTTTTTAGCAAGTGGAGGCAGCGTGTGGGAACAAACAAGATTAGTCATCCAAGCTACTCCTCCACATAGAATATTAGTAAATAGAGTTGTGTGAATAATTGATTTGTTCACTTTGCTGGCTGAACTGAACATTTAAAACAAAACATTTTTTCCAGATTTCTCTTTGAAGTGAAGAGGGAAGTGCCTTGAATATCATATCATGTTTAATTTGCATTTTCTGGTAAAAATTTTATCTTCTTATAAAATACTCTATTGAAACAAAACGTAAATTTTTCTCTAATTACTATTTTTTAGTTGAAACTATTAACTGACATTGACATAAATTTCTTAAATAGTTTGGGCTAGGATAAATCAGTATTACTCAATGAGTAAAATCTTTGATGAAATACTCCCTTCTCTAACATAAAATCTGAAGCTTTCTAATTGCGTTCTTCCTTCAGATACACCCAGTGAAAATGAGTGTTAATGAAGATGTTCGATATGGTGGAAACATAAACTTCATCACATTAATGTGCTGTATTTTACTTTTACAGTCCACTGTTGTTGCTAGGCAGATGTAATTTGCAAAGTATGAAGCAGCTATTACTAATTTAGTATTAAGAACATGTCCTCTCTTTGACCTTGTGCACATATAGTCAGTTCTTTACACCTGTAGGAATACATTTTTCTTTATGAAATTTACTACTTGAACTCTGTAGTTAGATTCACATAAAATGACCATCTATTCTTGAAGCAACTCTTAGCAGCCCAAATTCCCTATGAACTTCATGCAATTGTACATACAACGTCGTATCTCTATTTTTTCCCCAAAGAAATGCTTTCTATCAAATTTTATTTCAGCTAGGGAGATAACGAGAGCAAATGGTTGTGACTGCCCACTGCAGTAAAGATACGGGTTAGGTATAAAATAGATGCATCAGCAGATGTACAATAATCCTCTTGAAAACAATGGTACTTAACAGCCAGGTGTCAAAACCATTTTATAATCATTTCACATATCCTACCCTAGATTTCAGATTGATTGTCAATGTTGCTATTATTTTTGCTGTTGTTGTTATTCTGTGAGGCCCTAAAGACAACTGATAATCATTTTGAGCTAGATTCTTTATAAATGGAAGTCCCTGTCTCAAGAGCTCACAGTCTGAAGAATCTCGAAGTGATTTAGAATAGCATAAGGTTTAAAACAAATAGATTGGATACAGAATTTAAAATGTCACAGTAGGTGCATATTTTTTTTCTAAGGGATAATACGTTTCTTTGGTAAAGAATTTACATTTAGTTTTGGCTACATTTTTTTTCTTTTCTAAAGTTTAGGAATGGTAAATAAATTCACTACAATCTCCTTGGCCAAAAGAAAATGTGAAGTTCTTACATAACACTGAGCCCCTCCACTCTGGTAATGATTCTCATTAAAATGCTTCAGGACTTCCATTGGTTCGGGAACATTATTTAAAAGTAAAAGTGAAATCTAATCAACATTTTAGTGTAGATATGCTTTGGGGAATTTCTGTTCTTTTTTACGACCCATTGCATTATTACAACTAGTCAGGGTTAAATCTTGATTTTTTTTTTTTTTTTTTTTTTTTAATTTTTGCAACTTCTATGGAAATCTATCTCCAGAATGTGGTCCTGTTACTGCCTGCAGGTATTTTTGCAAGTATAGAGCAACTACTTTAAACTTAGTTGCCATCCAAAAAGAGGTATTTTCAAAGGGCTTTCCATCCTGGTTAAGATACTTTTGTAAAATGTCAGAGCAGTCCATGCCTTTGTCCAAATCAGGAACTATGTTCCTGCACAAGAACTTCTCCTGGAGTGTCATTTGTTTTGCAATTCTCAACATTTATAGTAATGAAGAATAAGGTTGTTCATAAAGTTTCAGCACCACTTGAACCAATACAGAGAACAGTGGTCACACAATC
>JAAGNO010015863.1:0-22484 GCA_033439905.1 Ceryle rudis
GGCAGGGTACACGAAGTGCCTTATTGTCTGGGTAGCCGTGTGCCCGAGGTACCGGGGCGCGACTGGAGTCGCAGCTTGCCGCCATTAGGCTGGTTGTGCTGGGTACCCGCAACCATAGGAGTAACAAGGGCCTGTTTCAGTCCGCCAGGAGCCGAGGGGTCCCCCAGGCCTGGTGTCCCCGGTCCAGCCTAAAACACAGCAGGCTCCGCATCCCGCCTCTCGCTTCTTCAGCCCGCAGCCGTGGGGATTACGTCCCAGTCTTTGTGGCATCCAGCAAACCAGTTACCTTCAAAGTCGGCGTGAGCCCGGCTGTACCTCTTTTATCCTCTCTCCCCCCCTAGCGTAGTCTACTGCTTAAAAAAACCCAAAAAGTATCCTTGAAGTCTGCTGCGTGAGGCTGCCTGGACGGAGACAGAACTATCCACGAGTAGTGAGGAGTGTTGAGGTGAGGGGACTGAAAGCAAAATTAGAATTGCGTAGAAGTAAATGAGGTTAATAAAAGCATACATGAAGGTAAACAAAAGAGAGAAATCTGTTTTGCTTTGGGTGCTGAAAGATCTGCCTTGTGATTAGAGTTGAAAATGCCACCGTTTAGTTCAGCGGTGTTTGTTTCCATAGGTCACTCCCGGCTCTTCTGAGTTAAACTCCTTCGAGCAAAATGCCCCTCCGGGGAGGGGGGAGTTGCCTCGGCAACATCGCGTAAACTCAACAGCCTCGTGTAGCAGGAGCTACCTGGAGGATTTGCCTGCAAAAGAGCCTGCCTCAGTAACTAAGTTAAGTTCTACTTGCTCCGGAATCAGAAACATACTGAAAATAAAATCAAAGTAAGTGTAATTGTTGTTTGAATTCCTTGCTGTCCAGCTAAAAATGCTCTCTAACTTCTCTTTGGGTTGCTGTGCCTCTTTCACACTTCACTACTGAAGCACTAGGTAAGTTGTTTATGCCTTTTTATAGAACCTTTTCAGTTAGTATTTTGAAGGGGAGGGGGGTGTCTACCCCTAAAAAATGGAAAGTTTGGAGAAGTTTACCATCTAATATGACTCTTAAGGGGCTGATACAATGCGGTAAATATTTTAATGGATTATCTGGTGTTTAGCATAAGAATGAGAAATCAGGAGTGCTAACTTCTATAGCTGCTTTTACACAGATCATTGGATGACCTTGGTCATCAGCTCCAGGTCATTCAAAGGTAGCTGTAGATCATTCAAGCCTTCTCTATCTGATTCCTTTTCTGTAAACTAAGAATGGCAGTATTGTCTGATGTCTGGCTGTTACATAGTTAAAAATAAGTAAATAAAAAGTGTTGTATAAAATTGTTATTAAAAATAATTTACTCTGGGATAAAGGCACGAGTGTCTTGGGAAGGCTGCTTCATGCTTCCAAGTAATTATATTTTTTGTTAATAGAATCAGTAGCAAAATATTTTTCCTGACTAACAGTATTGAATGGCAGAATGCTACTGAATCCAGCAAAAGCCACACAGGCCCTTCATTTCCACTGCTCTCTGTACTCACTTTGAAATGTAATGTTTCCTCATGGACAGACAGCTACACTGATTGTTCCTTTCCATCTGTTGCAAACATTTTATCATTGGTAGTACTTTAACATTAGGTGGTATTTCCCCCGTACATTAGTAGTACTATTGAGAGTCCCTGAGCTCATCCGCAAAGGAAAAAAAAATATGTATTTTTTTAAAGAAATTAAGAATGGATATTTATGAGGGAATGCCAAAAAAAAAAAAAAGAAATGGGTGGGGGGAATAAAAAGCTAGGGGTAGTACCCAAGATTGTCATTAGGAATAACTTGTAATAAAATCTATGATAAAAGTTGAAAATGTTATGTACCACTAGGTGCTGAGTATTTCATTCAGTTGAGTAGTGTAAGGACAAGCAATGAAGTAAAAACACACAGGAGGAAAAGAGCAGAGAGAAAAATAAAATTCTGTAAAGAAATTAACAGTGTAAGAGTCACTAGGTGCCCTATTTTTCATCTTTCTACCTCTCTGTGGATATAATAAAAATAATTTTCTAAAAAACATACTTTTCTTTCAGGCTGCCATACAAATTAAGGTCTAAACCAGCTTGATTTGGTAGCACATACATGGTCGTTATGCAATATATGGTGGTTACATAATATTTTTGTGTGAGGGGAGAATGTATTGCAGCAAATTAAATTGAAGATTTAAATGCAAGAAAATGGGAAACATTTCTGTGAAACATTATTGTTTTTCGGTGGACCTAACATGTGCTGCTCACACAATTAAATAATTAAATTAAAACCCACTGTCCCACTGTATCATCTATGTCAGCACAACACAACACGCAATTCAGAGAGGAGTAAGATGTTTATGCTGTGTAGAAAGTTAGACCCTGTTCAGTAATATTAGCAAGCACATACATATGTAAAAGATAAAATTGTCATATTATATACTTCCTGATTAGCTAGTAGAAAAAAAAAATTCCTTATAGGCTTATTATTGCATAGCTTTCCATTATGGATTTTATAATGGTTCTGTCTAGCATCCAGAGATACCTAGACTAAGAATTTGACACTGCTATTCAATTAACATATGTTTAAATGTATATTTATATTCATTCATGTACATTCATACACATTGGAAATCTAACAATATTTTATGTACAATAACTGATGTACTTTTATGGGATATTTTTAAACGATAAGTTTTTCTATTCAAAAATAAAAGCAAGCACTGGGAATCATTTTAATACAGATATTAACTAATATTCATGATGGTATTTTTTTATTAATTTCATTTCACTGTCATTAATTACATTATGTATTCTAGACACCTGAGAAACAGCTGTTCATTATGTTTTTCAGAAAGAGTCCCAAATCCTTCCAGTACCTGAAAGGGGCCTATAAGAAAGCAGGGGAGGGGCTGTTCACAAGGGTGTGTAGTGACAGGACAAGGGGTAATGGCTTTAAGCTAGAAAAGGGTAGATTTAGGTTAGACATGAGGAAAAAGTTCTTTAATATGAGGGTGATAGATCACTGGAATAGGTTGCCCAGAGAGGTGGTGGAGGCCCCATCCCTGGAGACATTCAAGGCCAGGCTTGATGGGACTCTGAGCAGCCTGACCTAGTTAGAGATGTCCCTGCTTATTGCAGGGGGGTTGGACTAGATGACCTTTGGAGGCCCCTTCCAACCCAATACATTCTATGATTCTATAATCCATCAAAACAGTTGAGATTAATTTTAAGATTTTTCTGTCTAAATTTAAAATCTTCAAATCGTTTGACTTCACCCCCTCACATTTCTTCTTCAAGAGTCTGCAATTTGTGATTGCATTGTGTTATGTCACTTTTAATTGGCATTTCCAATTAAAAGTGTGGGGAGGGGCTTAATCTATTTTGATCTTCTCAGTGTTTTTCAACAACTATCACCTTTAGGTTTTAACCCAGAGATACCCTTTTCTTCAGAAGCACCTTTTAGATCTGTAGGGATACAGATACAGTAGGTAGAATGTTTTAAGTGAACAGTCTGATTAATTCAAAATACACACTGTGTTTTATTTCTGAAAACAATCTCAAAAATAAATATTCCCCACTGAATTAATGCATTGAAAAACCACACACTTAGTTAATTAGCTTGTTTTCTTTCTATGTTAAAAATTTTTATAGTGCTTAGATGGATTTGTAAGATGATGCAGACACCTGTGCTAAAATGTGTGAAAAAAGAATCTACGTTTCCTGCTTCATGGGTATATGCTTTAAGATCTGAGCTGCTGTGAAATCTCAGTCCTGTGAAGTCAGGAACAGGGCTACCAGACGTCTGAGTTTCCCCAAGCGTGTTGTTTTATGCAAGAACTGTAGTATTAAATTCCACTGCAACTAACTACTTTCATACCACCTCCCTTGTAGACTGACTATGCTCTCAGTTTGGACAAGCACTTAGCCCTCTACTCTTACTTCTGTATACAACTGTTAACATGAAGTGTAGAAAATAAATGTACAAAGAGAGGAAGTTTTAATTTCCTGAGACCAGCTTTTCCAAATGTTTATTGTTTGGCTTTTCTGTTGTGGGCTTGTAGATCCCCTCAAAAATCCTAATATATTAAACTGAAAATACAAAGCATGAGTACATACAATGAACATTATTCTTACTCCTGTTTCTGACTGAATTTGGAAATACTGTAAAAGCATAACTTTGAATATGCAAATGAGTATTTATGGATGAGTTAATCTCTATATGGAATAGTTTAACGTTGGAAAACTGATCTTGAAAGATATCAAAGCGTTATTTGGGAATCCTGATGGAAATCTCTTTTAAGCCTCTCACGTAGGTGTAGAGAGCTCCTTTATCATAGGCAGCCACCAGTTTATGGTGCCAGACTACAGATGGATAAGTCTATTATTCATTTCCTTCAGCTCCTGTTATATCTCTCAACATCCAGGAGTTAAACTATCAAGTGTTTGTAATACTAGTTTAATGTAAGCGTTAAGGTGGTTGGATTTCATAAATGTAGTTCAATTCAAACAACATCTTTTTCTAAACATACAAGATACTATGATGCTCACAGAAAGGTACACTCAGTTAAGATACTGTTTCTGACAATACAATAGTTTTAAGTGAGAATCAAAAGTTTACTTCTACTCAGTTAGTAGGTTAACTCTGTCTCAGCTAGTGACTATTGTTTATATCGAATTCAGTCAGATGACTGGCACAGGTCGCAGAAATTCAGTGGCAGCAAGAAAGGCAAGAATATATTGCCTAATTATTTTCTATATACCATGTACAATTTGTAATCACCTAAAAAAATTACCTTTGTAAGTACTCGAAGCTAATACATTGCCATTTGTGAGTAGATAAATACATGTCTGAGATAAAGTGTGATATTTATACCTTGTTTATCTCAATGAGATTTTTGTTAATGTTCTCAGTCAAATCAATCTGGATGCACTGGCTCCATAGAGAAAAATGCCTAGCTAAGTTTTCAACATATATTTAAAATTAGACTGTGTTATGGGAGAATTACTTCTCAAGATATTTAATAATTATTTACAAAGTAAATTGCATACTTCTCTGAAATGTATAAAAAGATTCAAAATGACTTGCATTTCTTTGGTATAAGCTATCAAAGAGAGTTGTTGAGGCTGTAATGTACAAGTTATTCCATGCTCAGAAAGTTTTGAATGTTGAACCTCTTTGGTTGAGAGAGAATTTTGACCAAGTAGAGAAAGAGATACATTTAATTCAGATTTTGTTTCTCAGTAATATGTTAAAAATGTAATTATCTTCCAAATGTGAAGTGTTGACTTTCTGGTCCAACAGAACAGATGAATCAGCAACATAATATTGACAGCTTTCATGTCTTACTCAATATCACGTATGTTGTGTTTTTAGCAATACAAACTGTGTCTGAAATGTTTGCTTCTGTGTATTCACAGGACAGGGCATTGGGTATTATCTTAAATTATAACAATGTTAGGAATTTCAAGTACTTTTAAAATGTTGCTCATGTCTCACTTATGGCTCTAAAAGAACAAAATATATAATACTGCTTTGTCCATGTGAATTGGAAATCAATTAACAAAACATTTTTCTTTAGGTTTCTGGCCCTTAATATGTCTAAGGACAGTATGTCTGACAACCAACGAAATAAGAGGAGAAGCAAAGAAGGTAGTCTGACCGAAGTTTATATGTATAAAGTGTAACGTGGAATCTGAAAAAGAAAAAAGACAATGTTATCTTGAAATCTGGCTACTTATCAAAACCAAGCAACCACCAAAAACATTGAAATCAAATTCATAGTTATTTTCCACCTTTGAAAAGCCTGGAGGTTTGGTTTTAATAGCTTTCCTATTTTTAATTGCTCTACTTTTGTCGTGTTTCTGTCAATATTTTTCTTATGTTTCTGTGCTACTGAAATAGGAGCTGTAACTGGCTTTTTTTTAGATGTTCTTTGCTGTTGTAGTACATTGAGTTAATACTCTTACCTAAATAGCTAAAAATAAATATTTCCAAAAATTATAACAGGAAGTATGTATAGGTATCTTAATCGAATGAAACAGGCGTTGTTTGTCTTGTTCATTTGGTGTGGTTGGTTTTTTTGGGGTTTTTTTTTGTTTGTTTGCTGTTTTTTGGGGGGTTTGTGTGTTTGGTTTTTTGTTTGTTTGTTTGGGGTTTTTTGTTGTTTTTTTTTCCTCATACTTACTTCATGTATTTATTTCTAATAATATTTTAATGTCCCAAAATAACTGCATTTGCATTGTGTTTACTGGTCAGGGAATTGTATTGCTTTTGTGCAAATGCTTCTATGTTGTTGCAGGTTGTGGCAGTGTTGTTGCTCTTCAGAATGCAGATAAGATGATGAAAGAAATGCATCAGTCATACAAAGCTCTAGGAACAAACAGGTCAGTAGTATAATTATTTCATTTGCAGTCAGGCATGCAAAAGTGGAGACAAAGCAGGTAGTAGTAGTCTTTGAGTAAGAAAAGCTTTCCTTAGTGCCAGATGTTACATAGTTATATATGTGGTGTAGTGTTTCTGTCTTCCCCGTGTCAATTGTTGGCCATTTCTGGAGACAGAATGAACTAGATGAACAAATAATTTGATACAATATGAAAAAACATATGATATATGGTGCTACATCAACATTTGATTTCTTAAAGACAGAAAATTATCTCGCATACAGCTTTAAAATTAATTTAGACTATATTTTTGTACCTCTTTTCAGTCACCATATTTATTTTTTCCCATATTTTGATCTTTCATTCTTCAGAAACTAGGTGGCAGAAGTCCGAGGCTTGTGTGTACAGCCTCTATTCTCTCAGGCAGGCCATAGCATATTTTATGAATAACAAAGGCACATCTGGTCTTCAGAATACTTCTGACACCCTTTACTGATGATTCATAAACCCCACATACTGGAAGCAGTCAGTTTTTGTCAAGAAGGTGAAGGTGGGCAATATGTTTTTCCTTTCCTCTTGTTGCTTGGTTTACGTTTGTTGTTCGTTCTCACTTCTCACCCAGTCTCAGGCATTTCTTCCAGGGAGAGCCACAATTTCCCAGATGGATGAAGAAAGAAAACATACTTTGGCCTTCTTGGATCTTACAAACTTCTTATTCACATTAATCTCTGATCATATGATTATTCAGACTGAGAAGGCTCCTTCCAGTTACTTTCACACTGTATTTTGTTGGGGTTTTTTTGTGTTTTTGCCTTTTAGCCAAATAGCACCAACATCCAGACCATGGCCAGATCAACAAGTGGCGTGTTTTCCAAGTAAAAATCGGTTAACGTTACAGATGAGACCTCACGCTTTTTTACCTTTCTTCATGACGAGAGAGAATGTAGGGTGTGGCTTTGACTTCAGCTTTCTGCTACAGGCCTCATGCCCAGAATCTAACATTTCAAAACCATTTATGGATTTGAATGCTCTTCAGAGAAGAAAAGCACAAATACAACAAAGTAAGTTCAATTGTAAAAGTCATAACTTTATTCAAAAGTTATATATTGCTTATCAAGTTAGATGGCAAATTCTTAGAAATCCTTCTTTAAACTTCTCTAAACGTAAAGTTCTCTTTATGTCTGTTTGCCTTCTTCATTTAAAGCAGCCTTCAGCCATGTTGACCTTTAATTATATGTGTGTGCGTTTGCAGAAAGAAGGAGATAAAGAGGAGTAATGACAATCTTCACCATTCCTTTTACTCTCTATAATTAAACTGAGTCCACAAAATGCAAAGTGTAATTCTCTGTAGCTGTAGTGAGGCCATGATGGCATCTCTTTCACTTTTTTCCCCATTCTTGCAATATTAATTAGCCACATATTGAAGTTAGCAAATATCTGAAATCAAGGAGAAATGTTTGCTTAAATTATTAAAGTATTTTAAAATTATCATATTTTACAGTTTTCTACAGAAAATGGAATTGTAAAGTTCAGTGTCACAAATAAATTTCAACTTAGAACTTTTTTATGCCTAGCAGATCTACGGCATAGTCCTGTAATTACACATCAGACAGATTCTTGGTCCCAAGAATCCTACAGTTTGAAAATAATTTATAAATTAAAATTGTAGCCTGTTTATGAATATCCAATTAACATTTAATTTGTTTTGATTTTTAAGGGTTAAATATAACTATGCTAAAAACCAGGAACAAGAGATCTGAGGTAAGATGGTATTATGTATAGAACTGAACACTGTTAAAGGTATTATATGCTTTCAAAACGTTAAAAATAGGGACACAGAAGTAGCGTGGGTAGTTTCATCTGCTTAGTCTTCAGTTTTTTGGATAAGCATGAAGTATTTTTACATATATTCTATCTATGTGTGTGTGCATGTCAGACAATCTTCAGATGTGTATCAATAGTTTGTCAGTAAGATGTTACATCAGGGATTTAGGGGGGTAAAGGGTTGGAAGTTCAAAAAGATATAAAACCTTTTAAAACAGAAATATGTACATTAAAGTACGTGCATCCCATATGTTAAACAAGTTAGATATCTAGTTTTGCTCAATAAAAACCCAAACAATTTTCTCATATTGAGTGGTAATTGAAAATCAAAGCCAAATTGAAGAACAGTCTTGTCATTAGATGATTGCTGGAATGTATTGTGTTAGCAAATAAAAATGAAGGTTAGGATTAAAATAATAATAAAAAAAAAAATACTTGACATGAGCTTTTGTAATAAGTGTAAATAGGATTCCTGACAAAACTTTTGAATTTGCAAACAAGTTAGCAATTTTACATGTATCAGTGCTTCACACCTCATAAGACTTAAAAGTTACAAAAGATCAAATATGCTGTATTTAGAAAGAAGAGAATTTGGTCTTTATGGATATTAATTAACAGCCCTTTATACAACAGACCTGACTCATTGCAGCAGCTGTATATGAACCCACTACAGAAGACATCAGTGTTCACAGCAAAAATGTATAGAAGTAATAGCAGGAGTTCTGACAGAAGATCTTAAAAAGGGCTATGGAAAAAAACCCTTTTCAACTGTTTAAGAAAAATAATTTATCTGACCTCAGTGTGATACAATACAGCTTTATTTCATGTCTTATCCTCTGGTGATTTCTAGAGGGAAATCAGTTGGGATAAACTGAGCATTCCTATTAATGTCACACAGACTAGACAAAGCCTTCAGAACTGTAAATTTCAAGCCAGCACAGAATGCTTTTCCTGGCATATTCAAGCCTCAGTTTGCCCTTGGAATGGAAACAAAAATTTCCTGCAGATTTGCAAACTGATGTTGAATATAGACATGCAAATGAGTATTCAGAGCATATGACTGGCTGACTGTGTGATTATTTCAATTGCAATATACAGTATACTCAATTTTTTCTCCGTTTCATGTAGAATAAAGAACAGAAATACTATTTTCAGAAAACTATTCTCACTGTTCATCTGAATAGTCACAAAAAAGTACTCAAATTCTCAGATCTGTCCTCTTCCAAAGATATGCAGTACCTTTCAAGTAATGGCATGGGAAGAAAAGACAACAGGGAGGCATAATAAAATTCCCCCGCCTCGCACCAGACTCCTGTCTGAGCTGCCATGTGAAAATGGCTTTTGGGTAGCTGTCCATTTAACTTCACTGACAGTGAAGTGCAGACTGCACTGTCTTCTACTGTAGTTAAAACATTTTAAGCTAAATCTGTGCCCCATATAGCATGCTTTATGGAATTTTATAAGACTACACTAAACATATGGAAGATCCGCATAGTTCAATTTATAATAATGTCTTTTAAAGACTATAAATAACTTGTAATAATTATTTTCTCCTTGGTTAAAATAGCATTCTGTTACAACAGTCTAGCTTTTGCTTTTCAAAAATTGCTTACACGAGATCTAGTTGCACTGGGAGTATAATTGCTGGTGTCAACACACTTTCAAGGGTTACCTAAAACAACTTTCAGTATCAGCATAAGACTGTCACCCTCATTCAGTGAGAGGCCACAGTAAGAGAGAAACTTTGGCACATGAAGCCGCTGACCAGCCTTTGAATCCTTGTAGCAAACATGCTATGTGGCATAAGACATAATTAATAACTGACAAACTGTTTTGTATGTGTGGATAAAGCTTATTTTTTTTCAATTGTGGAGAATGACTTGTGCCTTATAGCAAAGGATCCCACTTTCTGTATTATGAAATACTTAGAAATAATTCTGGATTTGAGAAAATTCAGTACGAATGTGAGAAAATGAATGTATTTTCTCAGGGTTTTGATATTACACTTTCTCTTAGGTTAATTATGGGAACATAAAGAAGAATAACCTTTTCTGATTTTTTTTCTTAGTCTACTTGGTTCTTAGAGATTAAATTTTACCTGAAGCTGTTGTGTAATACATTATTAATGGTTTTTATGGAAATTACAGTTTCATTTGCCACCAGTGACATTTCAGCCTGTAAGAGCAATTCATCTTGCTCCTCTAGAGGATAATACTGTCAGAGAAAGCACCAACATCAGAAATATTTGGAATATTATGAACTCTATTCCTCAGCCTATAAAAACAATTCCTAAATTTTATCAGTGTCCGTTAGACAATCTATTAAAAAGGCACAGTGAAAAGTCATCAGGCCTGATTGTGGCTATTATTCCTGATATTCCTGAGTTCACTCCAATGAAAGACCTGTACTACCTCAGCATGAGTAACTATTATAAGGACCCTAGCAACAAGAAAGAAGAAATTCAAAACAATTTTAAATGGAGGGAAGCTGATGCAGCTCCCACTGCTGAAAAGAATGACCATGTGAAGTGCCAGTTTTCAGTGGTTTGTAAGAACGGAGATCTTATGACCCAAGTCAGTTTCTGTGATGATAGTCATCCTTACTTGAGCTCAAATAGTCCTCTGATAAAAAGTGGAATGGTGACACCTCAGACAACATTTACAATGTCAAGCAACAGTGATGCCTTGAGAGCTGGCAAAAAGGAAAGAAGACCAGAGAATTGCTGTAGAACTTCTCCTTTTAGAGAAGGACATGCTACAGAGATGATACCGGATTATAGACCACATGAAGATGCTGAGAGAGTGAACTTTGTGCTTGGCAATCATGATTTAGATTTTTCCTGTAAGAATGAAGTGACAGAGGCCCACCATGCCTTAGAAGATAATTATGTAGTTGCAGTAATTCCCAGATTAGAAATGCAAGGTCCTTCTGGAAAACCTACAGAAAATAATATTTGCCTTTCTGAATTTGAAATGGAAAAAGCAGCAATGTCAGAAGCAGCTTCAAAAGACCAAACTGAGCTTGTACCCATTGTTCAAGTTACATTCTCTGAACAAGAACCATCTAGGGAACCACACATTGTTAAACAAGCTGCCACAAAAAAGAATGACATTCATAGCCTGCCTCCTCGTGTTACTCAGAGCTTCAACGTTCTTGCTCGCAAAGAAAATGACAAAAATAAAATAAAGATGAATCGAAATAAATATTCATCAAAATCTAACAAGAATAGCAAGCTAAAGATATCTGAAAACTTAATTATTTCTGGGGAAATTTCCACAAAATATAATGCCAAGAGTCAGAGTTTTCCAAAAAAACCACATCAAGCAGACAAAGACCATTTTGTTCAGAGTGCTCAGAAACTTAAAAAGCAAAATTTCTCCTGCAGTTGCAAAAATTCAGTTATCTTAAAGAAACCAATTACTCCGCTTCCTCTACCACTTGCACAATCTGCTTCAGATTTTGTAGATCTGAAATACAGTGACATGTTCAAGAAAATAAATTCAAACGACCAAGGCCCGGGTATCTATGAAATGTTTGCAACTCCTGTCTATTCCCACATGCGTGAGCTTGATGAACATGAGAACAGATTTTATGGAGGTGTTTGTGCTGGTCCATCTGGGAGATGCCCTTCTAGCACCTGCAGATCTACCGGTAATAAAAGGAGAGAGAGCAGCCAAATAAGAAATACTCAGAAGAGAATTAAGACAAAGAAGACCGTACCTGGTGCTAAACAAAAGCAGAAAGGTTTAATTACAAAGGATGGACGTACCGAGTTGAGTGACAGCAACACAGAGCAAGATAACATAATAACTTCAGATTCAGATGTTCAAATAAACACTTCAAGGGGCATGATGTTGTTTCATGAAGACACAGATCATCAGCCTACATTTTTACAAGATCTTTCACAATTAACTAAGCAAAATATTTTTTTTTCAAATTCAGACTTATTAACTATTAAAGAAGTTTCTTTGGAGCAATCTTTAGATAGTCAGAATACATTCAACCATCAGAGAGCTGCTACCTGTAGCCAGAATCTGCTTCACTTCAGTGATAAAGACTACAGAGAATACATTGCTCTGAGTAGCAGTCTACTAACAACACACCAGAACCTTTGCATACCCCAGCACAGGGTGGATATGGATGGCTGCAAAGGCCTGGAACCAGACCAGGCCTCCTTCAATTCTATAAATAAATGTGAAGCATTGCCCTTTTCAGATAGACTGGAGTGTCAAGTCCCTGCAAGAAACTTAAATCACAGCTGGGCATGCACACCTCAAAACAGTGATTTGGCAAACAAATTGACTGAGCCTTCAATGATTCAGACTAAAAATGTTACAAGCTCCAGTTTCCAGAGAAGTCAAAACATTTTGTCCTGTGCAGATAATAAGGATGTGACTGATGATTTGCTCTGTTGTTTGGCTGAAGAATTGCTAATGCTTGAAGAAAAGGACATCAGCTCTTCAAGAACAAAAAATATGGGTTGTAAAATGCAAAATGCATATACTAAAGAAGAAGAAGATACAATGAATGGAGATGAAGCAATAGTAAATAGTCCTCTAGAGAAGGTAAAAGTAGTTTCTTGTAACCTTTCCTTTGTGTGATTCTTCACAGAGAATCACAGAACATTCATGGTTGGAAAGGACCTCCTAGATCACCGAGTCCAACCATACCCATAACAAAAAAAACACCTAAAACCCCCCCAAACACCTAAATGCCTAAATACCCCAATCAAACATGACTTCAAAACCACAAAATACCCCCCTACGTGCCTGACACTAGAGCATGTCCTGAAGCACCAGGTCTACCTGTTTCTTAACTACCTCCAGGGATGGTGACTCAACCACCTCCCTGGGAAGGCTGTTCCAGTGCCT
The DNA here is from genome assembly GCA_033439905.1 of Ceryle rudis. Classification (NCBI taxonomy): domain Eukaryota; kingdom Metazoa; phylum Chordata; class Aves; order Coraciiformes; family Cerylidae; genus Ceryle; species Ceryle rudis. The sequence continues at coordinate 13,067 of JAAGNO010015863.1, forward strand.
CACCACTCTTTCTGTAAAGAATTTCTTCCTCATATCTAATCTAAACCTCCCCTGCCACAACTTCAGACCATTTCCTCTGGTTCTGTCAGTACAAGTTTGGATAAAAAATGGGAAATACTCATTAATGATCAAGTCGGTTTTCCTTGGGCCAGCTGCCCATTGAATCTTTCAGTGCTCAGTTGAGGTTACCCGTGTTAGAGGCAGCATGTCAGGATACAAGCCAGATGGTATTAAGGCATGACAGGCATAGCCATCAATAGCTTATCTGATGGGTCAGGATAAATTGAGAAATTGTAGTGAATAAAAAGGAGAGGAGCATGTATAAAAAGGTGCTGGGGCAAGGCAAAAGCTCTTGAGATCTTGGCACTTAAGGAATATGAAAAGACACTACAAATGATTCTTGTAAATCCAAAAGGGCGAATTCTTTAAACCTCTGAGTGAAACCAAATACTTTTCTAGGTACGAACTGAAGATATTGGCCTCTCAGACAGACTTAAGGCTGTTTAATTAGTGTTTAATCAAAACTTCTGGCTCAGAATGATTGTGGCCTGCAAGTCAGTTAAGAACCTTCACCTACTAAGGTGCTTATATACCAGTGCTGCTTCTCTTTGACCCTCTTAGCTTTTTGTCTATTTAAATAACAAATTTATAAGGAAATTTAATTGACTACATGTTGGTACCCTTCCTTATTATGCTTCTGCAGACAGAGGTACCAATTATAACTCTATTCTCACTTCACCAGGGGAGATCCATGGCTAGATGGAGTAATTATTATCATCTTTCTGAAGCAGTCTCTTCTTCCTGTGAAGTCATGTACAGGTTTTCATCACACTTGGGTTACATACGTTACCTAGAGCAAGCTGATAGTCATATTCACTCTTCAGCTTAGCAATCTGTACCTATGGGACAAAATAAAGAGTAGTAAGCAGATTTATATCCTGCTCTAAGTGTCCCTTCTGTCTGCCTTCCTGTCAATGGAAAAAGTCATGCCATAATCTTCCTGTTAAGCACTATTGTGATATACTTGAAAATACTTACATAGTCTTACTTAGTATAGCAACTCTATCTATGAGCTGGGCAATAAGTGTATGTGTATATGTATATATATATATAAAATCTATAGAGAAGAGGCAAGCCAAGTAAAAATTACTCCTTATAAAAAATGTAAGGATAATATGAAACCTTTCTTTTCCTCCCTGCTTTCTCCCCACCCTGACAATCAACTTTTGTCAAGCAGAGTTACAGTAAAGCCTTTTTGGCATCAAATGAAATAAGTGGCCTGCTAAACCTCGAGGAAGCTACTAAATTACCAGGATGCAGTTTAACTAACAAAGATCCTATCACATGGACAAGAGGTGAAGTCCTTGGCAAGGGAGCCTATGGCACGGTAAGTTAATGTCTGAATACGTTAGAGATGTGCTGGTTGTCTTTGAGCTACATCTTGCCTTGTAACTGCCTGGTGTTCTGTTCAACAACTGAGATATTTAGGATTACACAGCGAGACATGAAACATGACAGATGCAAAGATACTATTTAAAATTAGCAAAGGCTCAGTTTTGTTCCATCTTTCGTTTTAATAAGTGCTAGTTTCTTTGTAGGTATACTGCGGTCTGACAAGCCACGGACAGTTAATAGCTGTAAAACAGGTTGTTCTGGACACATCAGATCATTTTACTACAGAAAAGGAATATCAGAAGTTTCATGAGGAAGTTGATCTTCTGAAGACACTGAAGCATGTCAATATTGTAACTTATTTAGGAACTTGTCTGGAAGACAACATTTTAAGTATTTTCATGGAGTTTGTTCCTGGTGGCTCAATTTCTAGTATTATTAATCGTTTTGGTCCATTGCCAGAAATTGTCCTTTGTAAATACACAAAACAAATTCTCCAAGGGGTTGCATATTTACATGACAATTGTGTGGTCCATAGAGATATCAAAGGCAATAATGTTATGCTCATGCCAAATGGCATAGTAAAGCTAATTGACTTTGGTTGCGCCAGGCGTTTAGCTTGGGTAAGCCTCAGTGGCACACAGAGCGAGATGCTCAAGTCTGTGCATGGGACTCCATACTGGATGGCACCAGAAGTTATAAATGAATCTGGATATGGAAGAAAATCAGACATCTGGAGCGTTGGCTGCACCGTATTTGAAATGGCAACAGGAAAACCGCCCCTGGCTTCCATGGATAGGATAGCAGCCATGTTCTACATTGGGGCCCACAGGGGACTGATGCCTTCCCTACCTGACCGATTCTCCGGTGCTGCAGTGGACTTTGTGCACGTGTGCTTAACCAGGTGTGTAGATTTTTAACTGAAACATGGAAGGAAAAATGCAGATAGTTTGTATTGTACAGGCTGTTGATGGGACCTTAGGTTACCTCGTATATGGTACATATGACTGTATTGTAAACACAATTGCAAAAAGGGTTTTCAACATTTCAGGAAAGCCTTTAAGTAACAATATACATAAAAGAGCTTTACTCTATAACAGTATAACCCCCCCCTACAAATTCTCTTTATGTAGACATTATACTCATCATGTACTTTCCCTGTAATTTTCATGTAGAAACACGGCACCGCTGAGTTTTAGACAAAATGTTGGATAAATTCCTTTGATGTGCTTTGGCGTTCCATTACTACATTGGCTGAGTCTGGCCTATGTCAGGCAAGTTGTTTTGAGGACAATATTCTAAATTAAAGAGCTGTCACCTAATTCCACTTTTCTGCAGTAGAAAAATCTATTCTCACTGCCAGTCCAGGAAATACATATTTGAAACATAAAGTTCTGTATATAGAAAACCCAAACCACCAGCGTTCATCTATTGTAAGAATTCTTTTTGTGGTGCTTCTTTTGTTTTAAATATCAGCTTCGTCTCAGATGTTTAAAAGGACTATCAATTTCAAGGCCTAAGTTCCTCACCTCTACAGGTAGTCCCAGTGAAATTAATAGCAGCCTTTTGCATATCTAAAGACCAGATTTGAGCACTACAGAGAAACATGGTATTTAGTGTGTGTGGTAGTGGTCTTGGAGGTAAGAAATCTGATTTCTAATCCCTAGATTAGAATAGTTATGGTATACTTATCGTTCCTGTGGACCATATTACAATAACCAGAAAAGCTGTGGACTGTATATAGTGATATCATATATACTTTGATTCAGAGAGAACGGTGTTTAAAAGGTAGAAGGAATTGTTAGGTAGAAGGAAATATACAGATATAAACCATTTACCTTTCCAAATAATGTATTTACTTTTTCAAAAGTCAGGATACACTGGTGGTGGCAGAGTTTTAACATATGATCTCACCATGTCCTAAATATAAATGCCTCCCTTATCCCATCTTCCCCATTAGTTTATTATTTCAATAGTCAGTGTTCTTTAATACTTCCTCTGTTTTTTTTTTTTTTTTCCTCCAAATTGAGGGTTGGAAAAGCCCAAAGTGCTTGGTTTTAGCAAGCCAATATTGTAATTAGAGGACCGTAATTCCACATGGGCTCCTTAACATGCATGACATTGACTGGAGATGACAGAACAGCCTGATGGACACAGGATCAAACAAATAATTGTCACCCTCCTCAAACTTATTTTTGGTGCACCTGAAACAGCCACGTTAGCAGAAATAGTCAAAGTTTTGCAAAGAACTTAAAGGAACAAAGAATAATTTCTGTAAGAAAATATTTCCATTTTATAATTCATAAATTCCAGCAATCTTTTCCCATAAATCCTGCCTTGCTTTCTACCAGCTTTATAAAAAAAAAAAAAACCAAAAACAACACAACAAAACAAACAAACAAACAAAAAAACCAACCAAAAACCCCAAACCCTAAAAATGAGTAATGCCTACAGAAATGAGAAAAAAAAAAAAAAAAGGCTAAGTTTGCATTTAGGTTTTACAAACTGTTACAACACAGGCATGCATGTTCATTTTAGGTGTTGATTTTTTTTTCAAACCCTCAATGCAGAGATCAACACGAACGCCCTTCTGCTGTGCAGCTGCTGGACCATCCCTTTGTGAAAGGAAGATAGTGAATTTTTCAAAACTCTTGCCAAATGAGTGAAAAATGGTGAAAAAAAAAAAAAAAAAAAACACCAGAAGGAATGGGACTTAAAAGTGACAGCAGAAATTACTGGAGTGCAATTGTGTCAAGGAGTCTATTATGAGCCAGCAGTATGACTAAAGTCTCATTTTCTGCATCATCTGTGCTCACTGAAGTGGGCAGTCCTGCGCTGTGAACACAGGGCCACGTTTTGTTTTATTTGGAGAGCCTTTAAAAGAACCACACATCACCATCAGCGGTATGTGACAGGCAAGGTAAGTTGGAATGCCAATTTGTCTGTAAAAACCTGGAACGTGTGCCACTGGCAGAAAGCATTGCAGATGCTTAAAGTTCTGTGAAAGCTCTGCAGAAGCTCTGTTCAAATAAGTAGATGAGTCATTAAGTGTGCCTGCGTTCGGATGATAGGAACCCCAAACTATAGAACTGTATTGGCATAAAACATAGTGAAACTTTTATTTTGCTAGATGGGCCCTTTAATGTTTAGCTGGTGGAAAAAAAAACAAACCCAACCAAACAATGTTTTGCATACATATATCAGTCCTTTGTTATTGAGGTACTGTATCAGTATGAGCTGCTGTAGTGATAATCAGAAGAGATACCCAAATCTACACACGTGCATCTTTATTAAGCTTACATCAAGAACATTTCCTAGTCTGGCTGGAATTATGAATCTAAACTTTGTGTCTGCCTTTTCTTAACGAAGTGGTGCATTTTATGGACAGTTTCAGGGCCCAGAATGGTTGAGGTTGGAAGGGGCCTCTGGAGATGCTCTAGTCCAATCCCACTGCTTAGAGCAGCGTTGACAGGAGCAGATTGCTCAGGTCCTTGTCCTGGCATATCACTAAGGGTGGAGGATCCACAGCCTCCCAAGGCAACATGTTTCAGCCTTCAAACACCCTCAGAGTGAACACATTTCTATGTTTGAGCAGACTGTCTTATATGTCAACTGCTTGAAAGAACCCAGTGCAGAGCCACAAAGATGATTAAGGGCGTGGAACATCTTCCTTATGAGGAAAGGCTGGGGGAGCTGGGTCTCTTTAGCTTGGAGGAGACTGAGGGGTGACCTCATTAATGTTTATAAATATGTAAAGGGTGAGTGTCAGGAGGATGGAGCCAGGCTCTTCTCAGTGACGTCCAATGACAGGACAAGGGGCAATGAGTGCAGGCTGGAACATGGGAGGTTCCATGTAAATGTAAGGAGAAACTTTTTCATGGTGAGGGTGACAGACACTGGAACAGGCTGCCCAGGGAAGTTGTGGAGTCTCCTTCTCTAGAGGCATTCAAAACCCACCTGGATGTGTTCCTGGGTGACCTAATCTAGGTGATCCTGCTCTGGCAGGGGGGTTGGACTAGATGATGTTTCAAGGTCCCTTCCAGCCCCTAGCATTCTGTGATTCTGTGATGTCAAGTTGTGCCCATAGCCTCTTGTCCTGTCACTGGTAACACTGAAAGGCTTTGTCTTCCTTGCTGCCCCCATCAGATATTGAAACACACGGATACAATTCCCCTGGAACCTACTCTTTCAGCACAGAGTGCCATGGTTTTTGTGTTCAGCATGATGTGTTGCAATTCTCAGCCCTCTGTTTGCTAATACAGAAGAGCAGCAAAAGCTCAGGGGCATTAACTTTCTCTTGTTTGCAAAGGCTGTAAAATGCTGTTTGAATCACTAGGCACTCTACTGCTATTTGTCAATATCCTTAATCTGAAATAGAACAGCAGATTTAATTCTGAAACATGAACCGTGTTGAGAAACACTTGAGTGAGCACTGTGTAGTTAGGTGGTATGTAACAGTCTCCATCTGCACTGCAAAAATAATTTTTACAGTTAGTAGAACTAGTTACTGCTAACTGCACAAAATTAAATAAAATTCAAAGAACATGATTGCATATTAATAAAACAAAACCAACAACAAATCAAGTATTAGCATTTAGATTGTCCTCTCTGTGATAAGGCTTCCTTCTGCCTATTTTTCAAATTTAAAATTTCAGGGGAATGAGACACTGTAGAAACCAAAAATTGGTTTCACTGCACCAAAATAAGCTCCACAAAAGTGAACCTTATGCCTTTGTAAGCACCTAGGCTCCAGGACAAGAGGCACAAAGACAGCCCTACAACTGGTAAGGGCTGAGAATTCAAGACCGTGATTTCAGTGCCAGCAGTAACATGAAATTTCGTGTTTTACAAAAAGGAAAGAAGGAAGTTCCAAGTTTTATATATAAAATAACTTTCTCCAGAGCATTAAACGCTTTAGTTATTTAAATAGCTTTCAAACTTTTATCTTATTCTAGTAGGTGACTTCAGAGAGTTGATCTAAACTTTATAAAAGCAAAGAGCAATCAGTACTTCTAACAAAATTCTTTATTAATAGCTTCTGTAGGTATAATGTCACATAACAATGACAGACCATTATGCCAGTATAAGAGAAATCTTAACATCACAGTAATCTTCAAAGTTCAAACAGTTAACAGTCCCATTTTTGAGAAATACCAGTTAGTCCTCGCGCCAAAAATCCATGGCAACTTCATGTTAAAGTATCTTCATGTTAAAGTACCTTGCAGAATAAAGGTAGGTGCCCTGGCATATGAACTCAAGTGGGATGTACATAATTCCATGATGTGTATTAATTCTTCTCAGATTAAGGTAGTGTCTCCAAAGCAGCTGCAAAGTAAATATGAAGTTTTATTTAGCATGAAATGAAATTGAGATGATAGTCATGAGCAGCAAAAGAATGGCAATGCTCTATCTAGAATATACAGTCAATTAAAAATGTCAGCGTTGCAAACCCCCTTTCTTATGCCTTATGAGGAAAAATAACATCGTTTTTGCTTTTTGAAGTTTTGAGTTCATCAGTGTTAAGGGTACTGGTTATTTTTGATTTAAATGTAATGTTTAATCCAGCTAATTACACTAAAATTAGTCTCCAAATTAAAGGTAAAACTTTAACCTGAGTTTTTAATCAAAAAGCGAAAGCACATTTATGCTTTTGTTTAACCTTATTTAGAGAACCAGGTGGTTGTTTTAAGGCCAGCACTTGCAACAAAGGTATTTTAGCTCCCTCATGCTGGAGAACAGGGGAAGCTGTGGTTGCTTCCCCCCACCGCTGTGCTCAGCGCAGCAGAACCAAGAAGTACATTGGTTTAGGATGCCTTGGGTCACTTGGCCCAGTCCAGTCTAGCACAACTCTATAAACAAATGCAACCTTGTTTGTTTCTTACTAGATGAGATCATAGATTTTTCACATCAAAATCCAGGTAATTCAGATACCTGTACTAAGGGATTTAATGCAATATGAGGAGAGAGAAATCTTAAAACCTTCTTGAAAACCTTTATTTTCAATGAAAAGTGACTCAGTGAGAAGGGTCACAGTTGCTTAATTATTTGTAGCTTTTAAGGAGGGCACGCCTTGCTGTTCTTAAAAGAGTACAGTCTTCACTTCTAGAAACAGTGAAGAACCTGCTACAAAGTACACAGGCTGCCAGGTAGTAGGTATGACCACTTTGCTACAGTGCCAAGTTTCCTCAAGATTTGGAGCTTAAATTGGAGAACCTGAAAATAGACTGTCCTTTTGTCACAGTCAGCATTACCCACTGTTTCTTTTATGCAGCAATAGTTAAAGCTCTGAGCGATTACTCAGCTCTCAGGAGAAGGGAGGGGTCTGAGCCCTGGAAACCCAGCTATTTCATACTGGTCTTGAAACTACAAGCAGCAATAGGATGTAAAAATTTGCATCTCAAAATACACATCAACCCTTTTTCCCATGGAAGCAGACTTTGAGCCCAGAAAATCCAGTCTTTTGAGATTATTTGGGTTCAAAATGAGTGCTTTAACATCAGTGTCTGATGAACTTTGCAAATGTTCTACAACCGTCCTCTCAAAAACTCTGGTTCTTGCACATAAGTGAAGAACAAGAGTTCTCCTGAGGAAAGGCTTCCAGCACCATGCCTCTTCTCCCCTACTTTCCACAGGGGCCCACACCACAAGGCAAAGAACAGAATCTCTGAAATAGGGTAAGGAAAATGGTGTCAGAATAAGTGCAAGACGACAGAGGAACAAACCAAATTACTGAAACCTTCTAGGGTTAAAAATTTGATTTGGGCTTGCTATAGATATATAGATATATCTATCTATCTCCACCTAAGAAGCCAGAGAAACAGTCATTCCCAGTAGCAATGAGGGAACACTCGTGGAATTATATAATAATTTTTTAAAGGTGTAAGGGAGTTAAGTATTTCAGAGGAAGGAGGAATTTATTAGCAAGTTCAATTAGACATTTATTTTTAGAACAGATTATGGGAATGTGCATTTACATCCCAGTTAAAGAAAGCCAACAAAGTATTTGCTCACTCCACTGCAAAACAAGAATTGGGAACCTTTTCCCCCAAGGTCTTATGAAGACAGTTGGTATTCTCTTGTCACCCCCTCCTTCCCACACCCACAAAAAGAAAAAAAACACCAACCAAAAAACCAAATCAAGCACAGCCAGCCACTCTATAATAAAATTACAGGGGACAGGCTCTTAACCCCAGGGCAGACTGAGGGAACAGTTTAACAGGGCATAAACTTCCTAGAATCTGCTTTTCAGATATTGAACTCCTGATCATCGTAATTACCAAAGGAAAGAAACTTCAGACTTTCAAGAATTCCATTCAATTAAAACCAGCAACATTTTGCCAATAACTGAAAAGGGATCTCTTCTTTAGGTTTAGAAATGAAGCTGGAAAATTAAACATAGGAAAATGGGATAATTTCTGCACAATAGAGGTGAGGTAGGGAAGTTTATTGAAAATATTTTTTTTACAAGTTCTTAGAAATAAAGGTTTTGTTTTTTTTCCTAATCTCACACAAATGGCTGTACCTCAAAAATTCAACTATGCTAATATGAAACATTTATATTTACAGTTAGCCAAAAGAATATACAGAACTGCCATGTTATGCAAATACCGAAGTACCAGATCACAGTGAGATACATTACTTCAGCACTCCCACCATTAGGAACAGATTAAGATTCAACATACGAAAGAATCTCACTATTCTACAAACCTCATATCTCACAAAAAGGGAAATTTAATAGTGTTGTAGCAAGGTCTCCACTACAGCATCATTTTACAAATTACATAATGCAAGTACTCAAATTTGTAACAACAAAAAAAAAATCTGTAATCAAAGTGATGAACAGAGTAATAGTGTTGTCTATAGCCTTTTATTGCATTTGTTCAGGTATTCACTTGTGAGGCTGATGCCAATCCCATAATTTTCATTCATTTTGAACACCTCAGCCAGGCTGCAATTCACACAATTCATTAATCTGCAGTGGGTTTCAGTCAGGGAACACTAGTGGCATCTTGGTGCATATCCTCTC
>JAAGNO010015864.1:0-17349 GCA_033439905.1 Ceryle rudis
GCACGGGATGGCTCGGAAGGAGAGGACCCATTAGAATGGTTCGTTATACTGGAGAGGGATTAGGGGGTTTTTATTTATTTATTTTTTTTTTATTGCCTTGTCAGGCGGTTTTAACTTACTTGTTTTACAGTTTCAGTGGCTAAAAGGCAGTTTAGATCAAGCCAATTCCCCGTGAAAGGCTTTTTTTTGTGTGTGTGTGTGTGTTTTCTTGGCAAGATTTCTAACGTAAAACTGCTGACAGAATGCCATTGCCAAACAATAGTGATTACATTTTAATTAGCCAGGGTAAAAAAAGCTGCAAATTACTCACTTCGGACTTGATAACTGGCTGGATTTTTTTTTCTAATCAGTTGAAAATCTCGGAGTTTTAACCCCAACCTGCTAAAGCACACGGTAATTTATCTAAATTAGCAGGATTAAACTCCTGCTAGACCTGAACCGACCGTAATGTTTGGAAGATAAAGAGCTCACGTTTATAAGCTTTCCATTGTTTTTTATTGAGGGAAAAGAGGAGAGTTTGTATACAGCAGGCATTCAGTGTTCTCAGAGGAGACTGATAATACACTGTGGACTGTAGGACATACAGGTCTGAGCCATTATTCCATGAGGGCTAAAGGACACGATGTGCCTTTCATCCCTCTCTCTTCTGCCTCCTTCTAACCTCCCCCCCGGCTTTTTCATCTCAACTGGTAGCAATTTCTGGAGTTCTTTTCATTTCAGGGATGCCCACTTATCTTGTAATCTGATTCAACCTTTGAAGCGAACTAAACACTACCCCTCGTCCCAACTGGAGCAGGAAGGAACTCCAGTGTCTCCCAGTTAGGAGAAGAATTGAAAGAAGACTGACCCACTCATTTCACAGCCTTGCTTTAGATACAGCCTCAGTGGTGGGCTCACGGAAACAGCAGCTGGCTCCTTCATGGAAGTTTCGGAAAGACTTCAGTTCGTGCAGTTCTTGGTGCTGAATCACATCGCTAATCATCTTTTAGGGGGAATGAGGCAGCATGAACAGGAAATAAGGATTAATACTTATGTACTCTCTCCCTTGTTTGAATGCCAACTAGTATTTTTCAAATTTCCAAAATGCTCACAAAATATTTTTGTTTATTTTCCCCCACAGACAATTTTCACCCATTTTTCATTACTGTCCCTATTTGTGAAAGGGTCAAGAGAGTTTTCTTCAGGAAAAAAAAAAATTAAAATCTATTTGTTAATGTATATTTGGCAAACAGTTCTAATCCTGTTTTAAAGGTACATTCTCAGTAGGAAATTTTAACTGATGCATAAGTCAAATAATGTGTTTTTTTTTTTTTTTTTAATAGACAATTGCTAGAGGAAGAATTAGTCGCCTAAATCAAAAGTTTGTGATCTTCAGAATGCCTGCTGAAGAGGCAGAGATGCCTGCTTTTTGCTTTAAAATGCCCATGTCTAAGGGAGTTTTCCAGTTTTGGGGGTGTTGGGGAATTCTAGGTAGAGATTACATCAAAGGGCATTTGTCATTAATATAAGAGTTATTGGACCATGTGGGTCTTATAGCCCAATGAAATATATGTTTTATTTCTACCTGTGGCCTATCTACAGGACCGTAAGTCTCATGCAGGATGGAAAGTTTCACGCAGATTGTGCTGGCACAAAGTCTTTTTGTAAAAAAGCGAATAAGCAAAAAAATGTAAGCAGAATTAATCACAATGGCTTCTTCTTTTATGTAACAGCATATTAATTATATATCCAGAGTAGAGAATGATGTTAAATCAATTAATGGACTCCAACATATCTCTTCTTTCTTCCTGGAGTGTGTGTGGCATTGAACTTTAGCTTCTTTTGGGCTTTTGCAGATGAGAGAAAGCATTTTTATCCCAACAGTGTAACTCGGGCCACTGAACAACACTGAATGAAGCTTTCATTGACCTGTGATCACAAGAAGTAGGGCAAAGAGAACACATCTCTCTAGCCTGATGTTTAGGGTACTCACTTTTAGCTGTTTTGGGTGTTGAGATGGGGGTTTTTCAATGACTGTTGCATAAGGTGTGAGGGAGTAACTGAAGCATTCCGTGGAACCTCTCCATGCTCCTGGGTCACTGCATTGGCAAGTAGAGCTGAGTTCCTACTGCCGTGCTTTGCTTCTGGCAAAATTCTCTGTAAATCACCCGAACAGGGGAGGATGTCGAGAGTGTTTTTCCAGCAACCAGGAGCATGACAGTCAAGTGGCCTGCCTACAGCGAAGAAGATTTGAACATGACAGTCCTGTATCATAATCAGTGTTGTACCCATTTGGCTGTTGTCTGAAAGAACACGCCTGTGTGTTAGTAAGCTGCCGCTGTAAGATGGGAAGGGTGATTCCTCCTTCAGTTTGGAATGAAAGGTGGGGCTAAGGTACCTGGCTCCACATGAAACATCAAGATTGTGATTCCCATATGGAAGAAGGCATGCTGTTTTAGGTAGCAAGGTTGTAAAGAAGAGTGATGTCTTTGCATACGTTCTTCCCCTCAACACTGTCTTATTAAGGCAGTTCCCTTCTCAGTGTTTTAGCTGATGTACAGGAGAATGTTAGAAATTCTGACTTGATGTATACAGTTTATTTATGAATCCAGTTTTACAGTAGCCTAGTACATTAGGTAAAACCCTCATGAAGATGAGGTCACAGTTACTGCACAAGGTTTTGTATTCCTGAAAAGGGTGCAGATATAAATAGGGACCTTGTATATCTGGCTGGAAAAGAAGTTTGAATACTTAGATTAATTTAGCCAGGGCTTTTCTGTATAACCTGCCTGTTTTAGTGGAGTGAGACTAAATTCCTCGCATCTCTGTCTATGGGTGTAGCCTTTCCCATCTGTGATACTTGTGGATGAGGTCCTTCCATTTTGGGGGAGCAGGCATGGCAGTGCCTTAGCGTTCTGTCTTCAAGTTGAGTGAAAACACAGTTTGGTTTTTAACCTCTGATGCCAGACATCATGAGCTGTGTTCAGAAAACAGCATGATTAAAGTTTTCTTTGTGAGTAAGAGCTTGAACATCAGTGTAAGCACATAGGCTAAAGGTACAGAAGAAAAATGTTATGGAAAGCAAACAGTGTTTGCTTGGACCTGTGAAATCACGGATCTTTTGTCTTAGTCGCCATCTGTTACAGAACTCTCAAGTGCCTTCCTGCTTAATATGGGAAACTTGACAAGTTTGCTAAGATAGAGAAGGTGTCAATCTTGTTTACGGGGTCAGAAGCTGAGAGGGTGGTAGAACATGCCACAGAATGGAAGAACGGCAGCAGCAAAGAATGTGGGATTAGTTACTGGTCAAATTGACTGGCTGTGTTTGTGGTATTGAGTCACAGGGACGCTGAGAGGCCAGAGCCACATGATCACAGAGTGACGAGAGTAGTTGAGGCTGGGCAGCAACTCTTGGGAACCTGTTCTAACATCCAACAACCCTCACAGTAAAAAAAAAAAAAGTTTTCTTATGTTCAGACGGAATTTACTGTGTTTAATTTTTTGCCCATTGCCTCTTGTCCTGCTGTTACTGGGCACCACCACGAAGAGTCCACCTCTGTCTTCTTTACTCCCTCCCATCAGGTATTTACAAACATTAATGAGAAACCCTTGAACCTTTTCTATTCCAGGCTAAACAATCTCATTTCTCTTGGTCTCTTCTGATGTGAGACGCTACAATCCCTTTGCTGGACTTGCTCCACTAGGTCCGTGTCTCTCTGTAAGGCGAGGCCCAGCATTGGACCTAGCATTTCAGATGTGAAGGAGTGACTAGAACAGAGAATAGAAGTAATTGCATTTTAAAGATGTAATGCCTGCTGAAGATTGGTAATCACTTCTAAATAAATTGTCACTGTTTATATTTTCTTTCATTAGTTTATATATGACCATTTGTGATTGTCAGTGCATTTAAACCAAAATGCTAATGTTAAATCAAATTGGAGTTTCTTTGCCCCAGATTTTCAGATATTGGTACATCTCACTGTACTTGTAGGTTTGGTTTGTTTTTTTTTTTTTTTTTTTTTGTTTCATTATTCTTAAGAGGGAAGTCCAGGTACACTGAGATGTATACATGTAGTGTGATCCAGAATTGTGACTGCTGTTTGAGTAGGCTCATGAGAAGTTGTTTAAACTTGTTAAGATGGGTAGGTACTGTGTAAAGACATACCAGCCACCGTGTGGATGAGGTTGGTCACACTGGAGTTCTTTATTCATACCTAAGCTAACTTGTTTCAGTAGTGGATGAGTTATGGTTGAAACTTTTAATATAACATAGACATCCTTCAAGTGGTAAGCTAGTTTCATGATACATGAAGGGAAATGGAGAGATTTCCCTTTGTAAGTGTGATTTAATATGAATCTAATAGTAATGTACTAAGAATTAATACTCATAAACGACTAGTAAGCTAGATCAGCTAAGAGTAACTCAAATTTGTTTTGGAAGGATGGAAAAATACTGTTTTAAGCTGATAGGTCTATATGTTGCATAATGTTTAATATCTGTCAGAGGAATTAATAAGACCTCAAAAGTTTGTTATATATGTTGTATACGGCTGATAACAATAAGGTGGTAGGAGGTTGTTTTCACTGTTAGAGATGCCTGTCAGGACAACTGAAGTTTTTTTGGATAAACAGGCAATTCTTTTAAATAAATAAAAGGTTCTCAGCTTTTATATCTGCAAGCAAATAGTGTGCAAGTGATTACCTTCGGATACCCAGTCCCAGATTTTACCTACAAGTCAGGCATCTAGTTGTCTAAATTCCAGCACTTCTACCTTCAAATTGCTTGTAACTCAACGTGACTGCACCTGCAAAAATCTGCAATTGATTCCAGATGGGCAAGCAATAGGCCAGCCTGAAAGTCTAGGTTGCATGTGCCTCTTTGTGCTCTGCTGTACAGAAGTTGGAGATCATGAAGAAACCATTTATTGTAACTCTCTTGAATTATCCTGAGACAGTAAATTACTTTTCACAAAACCTTTTGAAAAGATACGTAGTACTTTTGTAATAAGTTTTAGTAGTTATGCTGTGTGTTATTCCCGGGATGTTTTAGTTCTAATGGACAGGCTGCCCAGGCACTGAGTTTACTTATATCTTTTGGGACATGTTCACAATCTTTTCTACATGTTACTACTTAGGAAATGTGTGCCATCTGCTTGTCTTGCCATTTCAGTACTCATCTCCTTTCCAAAAATAGTCCTTGTGTTAAATAATTCTGACTCTCATATGTCTCATAAAGCACACTGCTATCAAATTCTTTCCACAGACAAATTTAAACATTTGGCATTACTTTTATGTTTTTCTCAAAACTCATTAAAAGTCCCAATCATTCTTCTGTCTTCATTGTTCATATGGTATATGATATGGATGATTATACTGGCATTTGGTGCTATCTTATTATTGAGGTCTGCTGTTGTAAACAAGAGTAGCACAGATCTGCTAACATGATCTTGATTTCAGTGGGAGTTATGTTCACTTTCTTATAACCAAACTCAAATCTTTTTGGTATCAGTGAAGGTTTGCAATAGATACGAGTGTGGGAGTTGCAGTGCCAGGTAAGCTTTTTCTAGTGGTTTTAATTACTCAAGTTTGGGACCTTAAACTAGACTATTGCTTTCCCATGTTAGAATGTTTGGCTGTGCAAGTTTTAAATATAAGTTTTAAATATAAATCAAACGAACCGTGTGAAAACATAGGTGAATGGTTGCCAAGATGCTCTTCTGGCATTTTACTTGTGGATGTTTAGATATTAGAAAAAAATTTGTTATGCTATCTTCCTCTTGTTCATGTAATTAAAATTGGTATTAATTAGGTAAATGTGCCTGATACCAAATACAATAAAACCAATAAGAATATTACTAATATGTTTTGAGGCAGTTTTGTGTATAGTAAGTACTGGCAAAGCATAGCTTTAATGTCTTGGGCGTGTGTCGGGGAGGGGAAGGAGATTGTGCTTTAGGAAAGCGTTAGAAAACTTTTGAAAGAAAAACACTGGGAATTCTAAAATGTAAATCGTTTTTCCATTCAAACATATATCCACTTCCTACATAGTGAAAAACTGTTATTAAAACATTTTTCATTGTCTGCATATGTGTTGTATCTATAATTAACTAGTGCTCTGAATTGTATTTAAATGTGTTTAGTTTAGTAAGTGTCCTATTAGGAAAAAAACCCAGCAATACATTTCTGAGGCAGCTTGAGAACTGGATTGATTTCCCAGATGCTGAACATTTGTTATTTTGCAAAGGGCAAACTTCTTAAGACTGAGTGCTGAGTCTACAAATGGAGATTATTATTCACAAGCTGGTCTACATCTCCATTGGCAATTCTGTGTGAATTTTTGCTTTTTGTGATTATCTGTATTTGAGTATGTATCCACCTTATGTAAACAGAAAAAGAAAGTGCTGCTATTTAGCATCCATATTTTTAAAGATCAAAAAATACTATTAATGACCAAGTATCAGGAATATGATACAAAAGATAGACACATTTGTATTGATACTAAGTAGTCAGTGCCTAGCAAATGTAAACATTGCACCAAAAAAGCACTTGTGTGTACACCAAGAATCTTGATTTCTGACCTTTCCCACAGCTGAGCCTTGTATCTCAAAAACCTTTGAAGTCCATGAAAAGCCTTCTGTTAATTTCAGCTGGATCAGGTCCATGTATGAATACTAGGTCCATACAGCCTTTGTCGACAAAGAATGATGCTGTGACTTGGTGTCCCAACTCTAGTTGAATCCCTTTTTTTTTTAGTCTTTTAATGTCTAAGACATCACAGGACATGGAGATGGAGAACTGGAGGTGTTGCAAGGTAAGTGGACCCTTTAAAGCTGAAAGCAGAGTACTGTTCCTTTCATCTCTGATTATAAAGAATCACACATTCATTTCCATCCACTGAAAAGAATATCAAATATTTCCAGATTTGAAGAACAACCCCAGCCCAAAGTTTTATCAAATTTTCACTGACTTCTGTGAACTATATTTTTACCAATATGTCTCTAGATGGTCAAAGATGTATCAAAGTTATGTAAAAATATAATACAGGAAAATACTTTTATCTTTCACCAGAAAAAATCCCTATGGCTTATTAGACCTTTATGGACACTGCAGGTTTTTCTTTCTTTTTTCTTGGTCTGTATGTTACAGTATGTTCCTTTGAAACAGAAGTGACTTGACTCAAACTTGCAAAGGGAGTGACTGCTCTGGTAAGCAGCTGAGATTCCTGAGTAAGGCATGGCTCCAGAACTTGCAGGAGAAGCAAAAGAAAAGATAGAGAATCTCAGAAGGGAGGAAACTGGAAATTAGTTACTTCCAGCACACACAAAATGCTGCGAGTAGAAATTTTGTGGGAGTAGGGAGGACTGTAGATTTTACTGTACACAATTAATTGAAACTAAGGCTGGAAACAGAGAACAGACACAATGGGTGTAGGAAGAGTTGTTTGTAAATATTTTTTATTTCTATCCTTTCTCAGCTGCGTGGAGTTTTGCTTAGTTTAGAAAGATTATTTTTTCTTGTTTGCAGTTTAGTAAAAATGTGATTTGAATCCTTTGTCTCCTTGGAAAGTCCAGTTACAGGTAAAATCTCAAAGAAAATTCACCACAGAGTTCAAGCTAATATGTGGTCCTGTCATGTGCACCAATGCAGGCAAACATTTTGTTTGTTCTGGACCAGGGGTGCTCAAGTGTGAAGCTTGTACAGGTAATGCTCCTGGCCTGTGGCTGGCTTCTTTACAGCTTGTTTTCATTAATTTCTTTCCTAAAATTAACTTGGGAGTCTGGAGGCAGTTTATGGGTTGAGTGTGTCCTGGTGGTGGCAGCTTGCTCCTCATTCCTGTCTTTCCTAAAGAGTTTAACCACATGTTAAATTGTGAGAAAAGAGGGACAAAGGAACAGGATACTTCGGGTTTCTGAAAAAATCCTGCTCTCCAAACGTTATGAACTTACTTTCTGGAGAGTTTTCAAGCAGAAATATGTTCTGGTGATGGCAGCCTGTTCTCTTGAGTCAATACTGTGGTTTTCGTACATGTATTCTGTATTAAAGAGGATTGCAAATTCTTCAGGAAAGCCTTGAATCTTCTTATACACTTGTTCTGTGCATTTTCAGAAATGCCAGATTTAATGCATTGCACATATCTTGTAAAGTTTGGTCATGTGATGAGATAAGAGCTGTACATGTTTTACTCCTGTACAGCAGAGAAAGCAAAGTGGCCTCCCCAGGCAGTACATTGGGCACTGTCTGCGACAGGGATGTTATCGTTCAAGTCAGAAGTTTGAAAAACTGCTGCCACTGTAATTTCTTAAGTGGTCACAACTCAAATTGCAAAGCTAGCCAAGGTAGTGAATATTTTTTTTTTTTTCTACTTGTGAGGGTTGCAATCCAGCTGCCATGGATCCCGTAATAAGATAATATGAGGGAAATAATAAGATTGCTTGTGAACAAATATCTTCTGTTCGGAGAGTTAGAGATTGAGGTTAATGGCGAAGAAGTGGGTGAGAATAATGTGCTCGCTTAATCCAGTGCGTAGTTCAACCTTTCTTGCCATTCTCGCAAGAATTTATAAGCATAGTTCTGTGTTTAAATTTTATTTATTTATTTTTTAAAGTATCACACTTCAGGGGAGTTATCTTCACATTAACTTATATTAAAAAAGAGAGCTCAAATACATAATATGGTTTTTCATCTTGGGATTTAGGTCATAGATCTGGGGCTATACATCATTTGTAGTTAATTGATAATGGTTTTTAACTGTTAATTATTTCTTTGTACTACTGGAACATTCCAGTCAGGCCTTAAGGCATTTTTGGACCTAGACATTATAAATTCATTTCTTAACCTCACTTGCTGGAAGACTTTGGGTTTTGTTCGAATTTAGTACACGGATGAACAGATATGTGAGGCAGGAAATAATTGACCACTGAGGAGGAGGTAATAGTAATATAAATAATAATAATAATAATAATGTGTCACAATACAGTGACTGCTTGGCAATTTTTTTTTTTTTTTCAGACTTTGTCCCTGCCTAGAAACTAATTCAACAGTGTGGTGTTGTTTTTTTTTAAATTAGGTGATGGTTATAGCTTCTTTGAAAACAGTCGAATCACATTACTGTGTAACTACAGCTAGACAATAATGAATCACATCGTTACCTGACCCTGTTTTTCTTAGTCACAAAGAATGTATAATATTTTGACATTTCTTTCATAACTAGCAATTTTGAGAAGGGAACTGAAACTAGGAGAGCTTGAGGCTTTCTCCTGTTTTGAGATTTCTTTCTATGCAGCTCTGAACTGAGACATCACGAATTAGCCAAGTGTTAGTCTGATCTGCAGCAGGTGGAAGGAACATTTGGGGTGAGTCAAACTGATGCAAAAAGTAAAAATCATCCAATTAACGAGGCGTGTGTCACTCTTCATATAGTACTTAGTAGCAGCTATGGGACGTGTGTCAATAAATAAGGAAAGAAGATGTAGATTTCTGCAGGGAGGAGTTTATTGTTGAATTTTTTCTTTGAGTTAAAAAAAATGAATAAACAGTGTGAAAGACAGTGGGCTTTTGAAGAATTTCATGCTTTTTCTATCCAGTGTCTCTTTACTGACCACATGGAGTAGGAATGCATTTGAAACTTCACATGCAGTATATTAGCTTATCTTGTAAAAGATTCAGTTTTATTTCAGAATTACACATATATACATTTGAGCACTGGACAGCACCAAAGCTATAATCACAGTGTTGATAAATGTGCAACAGCAAATAGTAATTATTTCCAGCCTCGTTGCAGTGTTCAAAACCTTTCTTTTCTTTAAGTAGAAAAAAAGAGCAGCAATGTGGACTAACCTTGAAAGTTAAACTTAACCTCAGCCATTTTCCAAATTGTAGAAAAGAGTGAACATTTAGAGTTTCCTAAAGAATGTACTGACTGTCTTTGTGTTAGTATAGAAAGCATGACACGCAGGTAGTTTTAAAGACTAAAAAGCTTTACACATGAACATAATGTAAGCTCACACTTTCTTTATCTGGAGATCTTTCAGTCTTCTCACTGATTCTTATCGTTTCTTCCACTTATATGATTAATAGTTTAATACAGGATTTTTCTGGAGCTTTCATTTCTGACCTGAGTCTGATATCCCTACAGTTGATTGTAATGTATCTAGTGTTTTCAACAGAAATAAGCTTAGGCCAGTGCAAATGTACTGGAAATACCTGTTCAGAATTTACAGATAAAATCAAGAAAATTCCCAGTATGCTGTTGTAAGACAATTTGAATTTGTTAAATACCATCTTACTGCATCTTGGTTTCTTCCAGAGTGATAGTAAATGATACTATGCCACTAGGACAAAGTAAAACTGAATTGCCAGTTATTTGCCAGATACAAAGCACCCTGACTTCAAATTAAGATATTGTTAGAGAGATTCTTTCAGGTGGTAAGGGAAGGTAGAAGCAATTTTTGATGTAACCAGAGTTGAGTGCCACTAAGAACAGTAAATAAATATCTATTTTAAAAATGAGATCTTGTCCAGTTACTGGTTGTTACTCTATGTATCCAGGTGCCTTCAGGGATTCCGAAGCATCCCTGTAAGTTTCATCAACAGGCATGGCTTATCCTCTTAATAATAGGAGCAGATGTCAAATTTTCATGCCCCTAAGATGCTTACTCATACTTAGTAGATCCATCTGGTATGAATCGAGCCTCAGTCAAGTTGTTCTCATCCATGACCTTCCCACTGAGAAAGCAAATCAAGCAGAGATACTCAGTCCAATGAAAAAGAAACTTGAATATTATCAACATATTTGTAGTACCACAACCCACTTCACTTCACTGTCTTTCTTAATTGCTTTACACAGGTGAGAAGGCTGGTAAAATGAAAGGAAACATAATTGGGATAGAATTCCTGGAGCATGCCACCGGTATCTGAGACTTTCCAAAGGTGGAACAACTAAAATACCTGTCAGTTCTGCAAAAATGGATGATTTAAGAAAGAGAAACAAAATTTTAATATAAAAAGCCTACTGATAATACAAGATGTTGACAATTGTTTTTAATCTGAGTTATCCACATTTTATGAGCTTAAGGATATATATTATAATGTTCTTCTTCTGTGGCTGTTAATTTAGAGCAGAGATGTAGAAGAAAATGCTAGACTTCAGAACCAGTGACATCCTTGTGGTGGAATTCTATGGAAATTCCATATCCAATTGTTTATTTTAACAGGAGGCTTTAAAATACTGTGTCTTGGGTAGGGACTTATGTTGAGCTTTGACATCTCTCATGTTACAAGCCATTCAATAACTTCAATGCAAATTAAACCTGTCTTAAGTCTTTCACCTGATGCCAGAAAGGTCTGAAACATGATGGGCCTGTCAGGAAATGATTGCTCTGCATAGCAGCTATATCTGGTAACCAGACGTGTTAATGACAAATGCTTCAGTGCTGCCTTGAAGAGAGATTTATTTTCTTTTTATGGTATGTCTTCATTAGCTAGTTATCAGACTGTATTCTAGAAAGCTGGCACATAAAAGACTTTTATGATTGTGGTAAGTTTTATGACAATATGATGAAGCAACGTATGTCTTCCACTGAAGGTTGTTACTGTAGAAATATCCAGTTAATATCCCTGTAGCTTGATCTGTATAAGTAGTTTTAGTATATCTTTCCCATATAATAGAATTATATGTTGATTTTCTCTCCCTCTCATCTGTCTTTTCACAGTCAGCTTTGATTCAGGGTGTTCTAGAAGACTGTACTGCAGCAATTGTCCTGTGTAATATATGGGGTTTTTTGTGGCATACAGTTCTTACTTTGGAAAAAGCTCCTAAGAAAACTGGAAGAAATGGGTTATATCTATTGTAACCTTCATTAAGGGGCTGACTCTTCTTTCAGGAATATACTGTTGATGTTTCAGGGCTGAAGAACCACAGCTAGGATCAGGTTAACAGGCATGTGAAATTTCAAGTGGAAAGGGAAAGACTCACCCACCCTTCTGTGTGCTCCTTTACTTGATGCCTGGTTTTCATCCATTGTCAACACAACGTCATTGCAACCTTTGCTGTTCCAGAAGCTGTTCCAGAGCATTCCATAAAATATGATAGGAATAAAAATGTGGTCTGCAGACAAATATTAACAGGGTTTACAGGTCTGTGAGCTGGGCAAATAGGGCAGCACTGAACTGGTCAGCAGAAGAGGGTCACAACTTCCTCTTTGTTACATGGTACAATTAGGAGCAGGATATTCCTTACCTGATGTGATATGTGTTATCTGTCCGGTTTGCAACTGGCACCTGCTAGTCTTTATCATTGGTTTAATGTGGCAGTCCTGTGTGGTGATGTTCTGCAGAAGCGAGAGCTGGGCTGAGAAGGGTCAGGCTGAGGACCAAACCAATAGCGATGGAGAAGAGTGTTAACTTGCATGGTGTGACTTGTTCTTGGGTTGTGCTTTAGAGAGGAGACAAAGTTGTGGGATAATTAAAATGTACCCATTACATCTTGTCTGTCTTTCTGTAATGTCTACAATAAAGGCAGATGTATGGAAAGACTGTAGCAATTAAAATATGTCTGGGAAATCAGACTTCTTCCTGAAATGCTCCTTTAACTGTTGTGGTGAAAGCTTTTTTTTGTGTGGCTGGCATATGTTTTTTGAATTAGTGCTTTTTGAGTGTGTATTAACAATACTGTGTCGTTTTTTTGTTCAGAGCGAAGATAGGCTGTTCTGTTTATGGGTCCAAGAGTCATTTTAATTTGGACAGTTCTTTAATTTGTGAATGACCACAAAACCCTTTTGCAAATATTTATAGGAAATCCCAGGTCTGGTGAGGCGCAGTTCACTCACTGAGTCAGGTCTTCTATAGAAAACAGGAAAAAATTCCCAAAGACTGTTTTAAATAACTGTTAGAGCTGTGTTAATTTTGACGCTTGTTACTTTTGAGAGCTTTGCTATATACTTCAATAATTCTTCTAGGATAGGATAAAAACTTTATTTATAATAATATTTATTTATTTATAATAATTTTTAATAAATGGGTCTGTGGAACTACAAATGTATAATTATATTAAAATTTTAGACAGCGTATTTAATCAGTAGGATCATTATTTGTGATGCTTTTTACTGCTGAGATTACACTGTTCTACATACTTTTACAATATTAGAAAAACTTGGAATAGTGAAACAAAATATTTATATAGGCAATGATATTTGAGCTTGTTGCCTTTCACAGATCAAAGAGGAGAAATTTTGTAGTAATATATCAAGACAAATGGAATAAGATGGGATATTTATCACAAATATATCCTGTTGAGAAAGGTAGTGCGTGGAATTTATTAATTTATTTGTTTGTTTGCTTTGCTTTGCTTTTTAAGGGAAATGAAATTATATGTATCCATCAGCTTGTGGTGGATGTGGCTGCTACTACTGCTTGAAATATTTATCATTTTGTAAACTAGTAACAAAGAGAAAGGAAATACATTCCTGAAATTTATCATGTGAATTTCGTGCAATTATACTGGAAATGATTAGTTTAAGTACAGGAGTGTGAGCATAAAATTTGATGGTGCCTGATATTCAGTCATAATAATGTGGATACTGAAGAGCTGTTAACTTTTAAGGGCAGGTGTGTATATATACTCCTGCCAAAGATACAAGTATAACATATAATGATGTCCATCCCATACATACTGGAACAGAGTAGGAGAAATTACAGTAAAACATCCCATGGCCAGTATGAAGTACAATGCATTTAGCACTTTTGTAATCAGAAATGACTCCATGACAATGCAATCTTCATGGAGTATCCTGTGTTCATATAGGATACAGTTAGACTATTCATAATGGGTATTTTAGATGATCTAAAAATGTGTGATTGCTATTGGTTTTTGTTTTTTTTTTATGCATAGTTTCTTAAGGAGATGGGACACCAAAACCCTACGCATTTTGCAATTCCAGAAAGGAATGGTGCCCTGAATGGCCCCAAAACAGTGTGGCTTCCAAGGAAAAATCTAGTCTAGTAGGAAGCACTGCAATACTACTCTTCTGAGTTTGTGGGAGCTGTTAGAAGTGTCAGAGGTACATCTACCCATCAGTGTTTTAACATGGATCAGAGTTTGCTTTTGGAGTCAGTCTCCTGAGCATCATGATCATCTTCTATTTCACATTTTGGACCAGTCTCAGAGTTCATGCAGTAGATTTCCAGTTATGTTCATCCAGAAGAAAAGATGATCCAGGGTGACCTTTGTGCCTTAGCGACTAATGGGCATTGTGTCCATAGGACTAGACTAGAACAATTTGAAAGAAAAAAGAAAGGGGAAGTTGGCATATGTGTAGTGCAGACATCCAAGTCCATCAACACCAGTTGTTTTGCTCAACAGATGTGTTCCTGTGGTTCACATGACTTCGTAGTGTGGAGACACCCTGGGCTGTTTGTAGCTGGTTCTGCAGTGATCAGCTGGTAGGCAGCACAGGCAAGTGCAGGCAAATGCAGCCTGTGGTAAATGTACCACATCACACGCTGCTGAGAATCACCCAACTAACCAATAATCCTATAATTATACAGAATAGTAGTATGGGCTATAATTTTCAGTCATAAAGTCAAATCAGCATTAAAAGCAGCATGCACGCATTTCTGAAAGCTGGAATATTAACATTTTTTACAGTATACTAAAGTAGGTTATGTATGTCTATATTTATATGTTTTTTTGCTTAAGTAAACATTACATTTTTAGAAGGTATTTTGTTCTCCTAGGTGTTAATTTCCCATTGAGCTATATTTCTGTCACATCCTTGAGCTGGCATATACTTTTAATTGTCTCAGTATTTCATTTGTATATCATATTTACTTCACGACACGACAGAAAGACACTTTAGCATTTTGCAGGGGTGAGGGTTTTGAAATAGAGCCTACAAACAGTTGACAAGCTATCTTTTGCTTCCCATACTAATGCTATTAGATTATTTCTGTTCACTTCAACTGGATTACTTAACCCCAAGAAACACATTCAGAATTTGGCCCAAAGTATATGCTGTACTGTGAAATTTATTCAATTTTAATATCTTCGAGTTAGTGTCAGTGTATTTAATTCCTCCTGTTGCTTAGTGAAGTTTATTTCATCTGGATTCTTTTACAGATTGACAGAAACTTCTGCCGAGTAGAGTAAGACTTCAGTTGAGATCAGTGTTAGAAGTGGCAAGAGTGAAGTCTGTGAAACCACAAGAAGGCAGTCATAACTCACAAGTGCGATGGAGACACAAGGATTCCTGTGGCTCATTTGTTTTTACAGCTTGTGTTTATCTAGTAGTTTTGTTATACATTTGAGAGGACACTGCTGTGAAAAAAGAAACGGTGTTCCATACTTGAGATGCAAATTAAATCTAAGCAATACATGGTCTGTATTTTCAAAGCTATTGATCTCTTGGTTCACTGGTAATGACCTTTGGATCTTGATGACTGTCTTTCTAGGAAGTTACTAATGATGACAGCCAGAGAATGAATAGTTTTGGCATCTCACAGTTTAGGTGATGGTTGCTGATTTTACTTAATTTCTTTTGTAATTACCCCAGTCTTAATGTTTTTTTCTGTGTTTTCATTTTGGTACTGGTAAAGTTTTGGCTTTAAATATTTCACTGTAAGTTCTAATGAAAACAACCTGTAATAGAAACAAAGGTTGAAGGTGACTTTGCATGACAGTTTAGGAAATAGCAATGCAAGGTTTAGGTCAATACAGTTCTATTTGTACCTGTTCATCTACAGGTGGACCCACCTTGTCACGCTATAGGAGTTAGCACAGTACAGGTGATGGTAGCATCAGTGTAAATCCAAAAGAAAACTTGACTAAGAGTTTCTAAAATTTACTTGTGATATGTGTGACAAATCCTGGTATTAAATCCAGATGTTTGAAATTAGACTGCAATTATTCAAGCTGTAACCCAGGATAATTTAATTTTGCTTTATATTTACAAACTTCAGTTATGTCACCAGAATGAATTGTTAGGCTGATCACTTTTATAACTAATTCTTATGTTCATTCATCTCTTTAACATAATGTCTTTGGGTTAACTAGTAGCAAAAATTTACTTTTCTACAATTGAAATACTTGTGTTATAGAGGATGTACATTTGATTTAGCTGTGAGGGATCACAGTGGCGAGTTATAGTAATAGAAGAACTCCAGGCATAGGTTCCAAAATGTATTCTTGCCTTCAGCTGCCTTTTCAGAATACTGCTACTCAATTATTTTTTTGTTATTTTTTTTCTTTAATAGAGTTGTATCTACATGTAAGATGGTAAAGAAATAACACAGTTAAGCTTAATGCTGTACTTCGATTTTTATATGACACACTCATCATAAAGTTATCCAAGTGACTGATTGTAATACATTAAACAATGTGACTAATATCCTCTGAGTACTGTTTGTTCTCTTATCTTTTCTCGTGGTAGAGTTTATGCATTGATTTTTTTATTAGTTCTGGTAGGTTTTATGTATTTTGTTATTTTGCCTGGTTTAGGTGTTCTTTATTTGGTTTTGTTGTTGAAATTTTGCTTTGTGTTTTATTAACTAGAGCAAAGTCTAAGGACTTTTTTTATACATCAGTAAAAAATGAAGATGTTCTTGTATACCCCAAAGCAGAGGCTCCTGCTGTCAGACTCAGAGAGGGCTGGCTAGTCCCAGGGCATGGGAAGCTGGGGGCTGAGGCTGACCCTATCGCTGGCCATGGCCTCTCTGAGGGGAGCAGATCCACAGGGCCTGAACAGGGGTGGGCAGGGCTGGCTGCTAGTAACAGGGTGATCAACAGCCCCAGGCATGACAATCAATGAGCCAGAGTCAGGGGCAGACAGGTGCAACTGTAGGATTCATGTTGAACTGTGGGTTCATGTTGTGCTGGATGAAGAACTGGCTGAAGAGCAGGGCTCAAGGGGTTGTAGATTGTGGGGCTACATCTGGCTGGTCACCTGTCATCAGTGGTGTTCCTCAGGATTCACTTCTAGGGCCAGTTCTGTTCAATACATTTATCAACAATCTGGATGCAGGAGTTGAATGCACCATTAACAAGTTTACTGATGATCCCAAACTGGGAGGAGCTGTTGACTCTCTTGACTGACAAGAGGTCTTGCAGAGGGATTGGAATAGATTGAAGCATTGGGCACTTACGAGTGGCATGAAATTTTCCAAGGTGAAATACCAGATTCTGTACCTAGGACAGAGTAATGCCAGACACAAGTATAAAAGGGGAGGGGAGTAGCTGGAGAGCACCCCTGTGGAAAGGGACCTGAAGGTGCCAGTAGGCAGCAGGCTCAACTGGAGTCAGCAGTGCGCCCTGGTGCCAGGAAGGCAAACCACATCCTGGGGTGCATCCAGCACAGCATAACCAGCCAGTCAGAAGAG
>JAAGNO010015868.1:0-24362 GCA_033439905.1 Ceryle rudis
TTAAAATGTTGCTTTTCTCCTTTTAGACTGAATGCTTTTAAATGCATAACGTTTAATATTGTTAGTCCCTCAAAATTAATTAAAATATAGGCATATCCACAGATAACATTGTGTGTAAACAAAAGTATCCCAGAAAATCTTTTTAAGCAGCACATAGAGTCTCTTAAAATACATGTATTTATGGGCCCTGGTAAGGAATTATCAAAATATTAGGTAGACTATGTGTCTCCCTGCAGATAGGGTCTGGTATATGTATTTATAAAGACTGGCTATTTCTCATGCCTCTATCCAGGCAGAATTCAGAGCTATCTCTCACTGAATAAGTTTAATTATTTGAGAATAAGAAACAACAACATTTTAATGAATTGTATGGTAACCTGTAAAAAGACATGGTAAAAAGACACAGTGCTAAAGATTAATTAGAAATTGTGCTCTCACACTTGGGTTAGCTTTATCAAAACCTATGTCCTTGTAGTGAACACAGAAAAACATTTAGATAACAAACATTGGAGGAGGAATTCAATTAGTAAAATTAAATATACTGAACAAGGCTCAAAGCACATCTGCGGATCATAAAAATGTTAACTTTACTGTTAGCATGATTTTCAGTGGTATGCACAAGATAATGCTGAAAATCTTAAAATACTGTGCTCCAGAATCCACATATTGTCATTTTTTCTGCAGAAAAGAGTAAGCTTTAAGGACCACTATCCTTGTTGAGAGACAGATACATCATACAGAAAATTTCTTCTACTTCAGTAGAGAAATTTAGATTTTGCATTAAAAGATTATCAGCATTAGAAGGTCTTTAATAAAATAAGAACAACAATGCTTAGCTTAAAATTAAATCCCAGGAAGTGTCTTTAAATGATCATATACAGCAGAACCTCACTATTCTGACCATTTGGGACCTTTTTACCATTCAGATGATGGAAAGTTTCTGTTGCAAAAATGTGATTGCTACTAGCATAAGGCTATGTTTTTCAAACCCTAACAAATTGTTTTAACCAACTGGAAGAATTTTGACCTAAAATATAAAAAGCAATCATTTTAAAATGCATGTACTAAACACATACAAGCATGGGGCCAGATCAGCAGCAGAGGCAGCACTAAACTAATGCTCAGATGAGATTCAGAATGTCATTTCCACAACACATTCTAAAAAATTGTTAGAAAGAAAACAAAAGGAATTTCTTTCTTGCAGTTACATACTGTGAATAGGCATTAGAAATGAGAAAGAGGCAGCACAGTTAAAAGGTAAACAGAGCCCATATCAGTGTATTTTAGCTTTCTCTGCACTGATCTCCCCCAAAGTCCACAGCATTATGAAAATAGGACATGACTTCTTTTGGTTTTGACCTGATGCTGAAGTCTAAAACTTGAGCTGTATACTTCCTATAGCCATCTTTCCATTTTGAACTGCATTTTCAGAAATTTTAATTAGATGTTAGATTGAGTGTTTTAGACTTTCTGCATCCAGCAATTATACTGGTCATGGTAATGTCTGTGCTATGTACGCACTGGTCACCATACTCAATGGTTTGTTTTTCATAATACAGAAAGTCAACCATTTCCTTTTCTAAAACAAATAAGATGCAGCATTGACTCACCAGACCTGTAGCCCTTATATTTTTTACCACAGTTTCAATGCTTTTGGGATTTGGAAATAAGTACGTAGATGCTGCCTGACTAAAATATAATTAAATCCGGATCTATTAAGACTGCTTTTGTGATGCATTAAAAGCAGTATCACAAAGACCCAGAGTTTACACAGATAGAATTCATAAATATTGTGTCTAGACCTTAGTTGAAAAATTAAATTACAATAAATTATATTATTAAAGACTTTTTAATTGTTTATGTATTCCAAAAGCAGGATAAATTGTTCAGCTCCCTCAGTACTGCACTGTATGTGTGTGTTTTCTCTTGTCTTTTTAGGGGTGTGCTTAGAAATATATATGTGTGCATTTGTATATTTGTGTCCACAAATAAAACTGAAGATACAAGCAAAATAACAGTTATATCAAAAAGCCTAGGACAAGCAAACACACAAGATAATCCTCAATGGGCGAAACAGCTGAGATCCCAGGTAGAAAAGGTAGATCAAACTTTATGTTTACTAATGCTTTTATTCTACTGAGTCACAAGCAACTGTGTTAACGTGTTTTTTAAGAGCAGAGAAACCAACATGGTGCCTCATTACTGATTCTGCTACAGAATCAGGGACCTGATTCCGTTCTCATTTGTAGACAAAAGCCATTTTTGGGTAAATCATGCATAACTCTCCTTAAGTCAATAGATTTAAAACAGTGTAAAACTGGGGTGAGGAAGAAGACTTATATCTCTCAGTTGCATAGGCAAAGCATTTCCATGATATATTCTATAAATTTGTAGGACGCCTCCATAAAATTTTCCATTTAGGCAATTTCCTGTAGCATAGCTAATTACTGTCATCTAACTAAGGGGAAACATGTAATTGCAATATGACTCACAAAAACATTAAAGTACTCAACAGAAGATATAGTTTGCATAAACAATCTCAGCAGCAAATTAATCTTTGAACAATACTGTTCTCTAACTATTTATTTCAATATTTTGCAAAGAGATATTTAAAAACAGCAAAACTGTTTTATGGTTAAGGTTCAAGATCAGGATGATGTGCGATGACTTCCTTTCTTAATGCTGCTGCAAAGGTGCTAGAGCAGGCACAAGATTGTAAGCACAAAGTTTTCTACAATAATGTCCCCTGGATAAATTAATGCCTATTTCTGGAAAGGATGAGATGTGTTCTTAATTTTGACAGGGCTGAGAAGGTCCCACCTTTTTGGGACCCAGACACCAGGAATTTCTTCTATGCTGTTCATGGGATGACTTGGTGAGCAATCTTGACCACAACTGCCAAGTTAACACAAAGTTAAAGAAACAAGTGGGTTGAATACACCCTT
Source organism: Ceryle rudis (assembly GCA_033439905.1). NCBI lineage: Eukaryota > Metazoa > Chordata > Aves > Coraciiformes > Cerylidae > Ceryle > Ceryle rudis. The sequence continues at coordinate 2,946 of JAAGNO010015868.1, forward strand.
GGGATATGGGACACCTGCCTAGACTTTTTGTCCATATCCCGAAGAGAACTTAAATTCATAGCTTCAGCTCCACAGCTCTTCCAGCTCTATAGGTTAAAAGTGTAGGAGGTCATCAATCTAAAGCCTGTTGATGGGTGTTGAGTATTTCTTAAAGGTTAAGTCACCACTCTCAGTTGAAATTCACAGGCTTTTCTAGATTCAGTTGTGGCATGCTCAGCTATTCCAGCTGTATCTGGTCTTTTGGTAAAAGATGTCACTTTCCCCTGCAAGCCTTGCCTACCTTACATGTCTAGGCTTCCTGGCTGTACCAGTACTACTGTTGTAGGGGGGTTATGGGGGAAGCATAGGAGCACAACACTGCAGAGCCTATTAGATGGCAAAGCACTTTAAAAGTTTGATGATAGACAGAAACAATCAGAATATTGCTGAAGTCCACAGGCCAAAATTCCCTTCAATACTGGAAAGGAATATATTTGTCCTTTAGCAATGTTGGATTCATTTTGATGCAGTGCACAGACTTGGAGAATTAAAAGTGTTAACGCAGCTCTGTCACAATATGAAATTCAATAGTTGCATTAATCTGCCAGTTCTGGTATGGAGCCTGCTTACTGTCAACTACCATTAAAAATCTTTTGTTCTCTTTATCAAAGGCACAGACAGTGAAGGGGGGAAATGAAAGCACTAGCAACTGAAAGTATTAAGCATTAATTATATGCTTGCTTTTTAGCTGCCTTTTAGAGGGCAGTGGTTGTCCTGTTTGAGAGACAAAAAGGAAAAGTTATAGGGACTGCAACTGCAGCTGCTGCTATTGCTATTGAAATCTAATTTTGTTTTCTGAAGATAAACCAAAACAAGCATGTACAAAACAGGAGTGAAAAGCTAAGATAACCTGCAGCTTTTCATTCTGGTACTGATTGGTTTTCAGTGCTGGAGCACCTGGTCTTATGAACCTTCCTTCAATATTAAGATTGCTCCTCTGATAACAGTTTCTGTCTGCAGCATCTTTCTGATATTTGAAAACAAATGTTGCTTTCCGACTTTACTTTCTGAACTGCTCATGTGAGTATGGATCCTCATCTTCTGGATGATGACCAGAAGCATCAAGCTTTGCTGCATGCTTTGTATTAAAGCTCTAACCATGAGCTGTCACTGTTGTCCTCCCTGCCTTCTCATATCAGTGTCCAGAAGGAAACGGGCAACTCAGACAAAGCCAGGTAAAGGTAAAACTCAAAACTAGTCACATGTTCTTGAGCTAAAGGTCCAGTGCCAGCACAAGTGGCCAAGTAGATATACAACTTCTGTCTTAAGCAGAGGGCTAAAAAGATATCTGTGAACTCCTTGGATCGGTATCCAACAAGTCCCAGCTAAGGAAGGAACATTCTGAAGCTGTGCTGCATTTGGCCAAGGAGGAGATGTAGGTTTCCTTCCTTACACCACCCCAGGAAGCTGTGCTGGGACAACTGGACTGCATTCTTTCCAACACAGTAGATATTTCTTTTATAGAATAATTAGTGGAGCAAAAGAGGAAAGATTCCTGATGCACTGTTTTAATATAATGTTGCCAGAGGCTTCTGGTTTTCTGTGTAGAGTGACATGCCAGATACACAACTGAGAGTTGCGGCTAAGAAGACTACAGCGTTCTGTTATCCAATGTTGCTCTGCTGCACCTAGTCAGGTGTGCATCAGGCTGACCCTGGGCTGCTCTAGTGCATCCTTGGGACATATATTTGACATCACTTGATGCTCATTCTCTCTAAGTAGTACTTGTTTATTCATGTAGTCCTTGTATCCTTGTCTAGTATTTAGATCTCTATTGTTTCCAAAGTGTAACTTGACCTTGGTAGGCTGACCTTCAGAGGAAAGAAAAAAAAAGATTGTAATATGAATTTAATACTATAATCAGAGTTTAAAACATCTGTAAAGCAAAATTCTAGTAGCCCAATATACTGACACATAGCTTTTTTTTTTTTTTTTTTTATTAAAGGTTGGGGATTTTTATTGAAAACTGTTTCATTCTAACCCCATGCAGATTTGTTCATTACAAACTAGTGATTATGCTTTGTCCTCTAGAATTATACAGGAATGTTTAGCCTGATTTATAGATATACTTCAAAGCCACAACTACTTTTCATGTATGAAAATAAGTAACAGAAAACATCAAAAAGAGCACCAATTTCTCAATCATTCTGGCAATGTTATTATTAATATTAATATATCATATTAAATGCAACCATAGAAAATGAATGTTTACATACAAATAAGAAATAGAGTTTCTAATTCTGCAGCCTTAGGAAGATTTTGGTAGAAACAGAATGTAACTCCAAATAGAAAAAATGTCAGCATAATAATCATTACTTGCTACTAAATGGACTTATATTTTTCTCACACAAATCTGAGAAGTGGGGGGGATAGCAGCTGTCTATGCATCTGCTAAGATGGCCATGAATTTTAATGGATTTCCTAATGTGATTAAACACTGCAGACCTCTAGCAAAAAAGTATCAGATGCATAGGTTTTTTCCTGAATATCCTTGTCCTTTGAATAGATGAAAATAAGATTGAATTGATGCTTTCCTGAAAAAAAATAGCAAAACTGAACCTCAAAGACGCATATTGTAGTATGAAGACGTTTCGTTCCTTTCTCTCTAGCTCATACATGTTTTACTTAAATTACCCTTTCCACCTCAGCATTTCCCAAGGTGATCTGCAAGCTGTGAGCATAAAAAGGTTAACAGCTCTGAATGGTAACAACCAACATACCTTTTGTACTGGCCAAATGACTACAGCTTACATAGGACACTGAAGAAGAGCCTTCATTTTAAATTACACATAATTAAGCCTTTCCCAAATTTCTAGAGTGAAAACAAATGCAACATTGATTATTAAAAGACAGTGATCTCTTTTGGCTGTAGACTCTCTGTTCAAATCTATTTTTTCCACACACTCCACAACTGGACAATGCCCAGTTTACACCTCTTGCTTTTTATTTCAGTGCAGCTCCAGTAATTCAGCCTATACGTGTGGGATTACACTGACTTGCTGGTGTGAAGTGAATAAACCATATTATTTTATGTTTGATAAGATATAGCAGGTTGTTCCAGTTGCCTTGCATCACTCTGATAACACACATGATTAGAGAACCTTACTTAACTGGTAGTTGATAACTGTTTTGTCTTCCCAAAGTGAGATTTTCCATGGATGCAACATCTTTCACCCAGCAATATCCTCAGGAGCTCAACAGGCATCTCCATGGTTGCTCCACACAAAATGCACTCAAGGGGAGAACAACATGGACCTGGGCAGTTACCATCTAACTGCCACTGAAATCAGAGAACAGATTGAAAAGAAAGCAGCTCTGTTATTGAAGGACAGCTGTTCCTTACAAAATACGTTAGGAAGCAGGAAGTGATACCAAAGATGGAACTTCCATTGAACTGTTCCATTTGCATCCAGACTGAGGTTGCTCAGGATGTTGGATATGTGTGACATTTGCAGACCCTTCAAACTGCCAGTTTAGAAAAATCTGGCATGGAGACATAATAAAAATATAAAACTGAATCAGCTATTTTCATTTGTTTGTTGTTTAAAATTCAGAAGGCTTTCCTAGGCTTACAGTGATTGAGCTCTTTAGTTATTCCTATTTCTATTTTTCATGGAAATGGAAAAACACTGTAAAGCAATAACCTGCAGCTAAGTTTTCTTTAATGTGCTCATTTTCTCTCTTTTGTAACAGTTCACATACTGTGACTGACTCAAAGTTCTATTCTAATATAAATACACTTTATCATTTGCAGCCAATAAAGTATAATGCAATTTTGGATAAAAATCCCATAAAAATACCAAAATAGCAATTTTATTTTTTTTTTAAGTAGATTCGAAAAAGTAGGATCAGTCTCAGCCTGCCTTATTTTTTTGTTTGTTTGGGTTTAATTTGACTAACAGTATTTCATATCATTTCCAGGCCTTTCAATATACAACTCATTCACATTCATATATAAAGCTGGATATTCTAAACCTTTAAAAATCTTTATGAAATAATGTCTGGCAAAATATCAATAAAATGGAAGCCTGAAACTACGCTCCTAAGTGAGATTTTAGGATGCTAAAATATTCTCCACAGCACTGAACATTTTAATACATTTTTAACAGTCTCTGCATTTCAAAACAGCAGAAAAAGGGCAAAGGTTCAAATTTCAGTCCAAAGAATGATTTTATTTATATCATAAAAAAATATTATTAAAACTTTTCCAAAAATCACATCAAAACTGACATGGAGGTCTTCCAGGACTTGAAGCCTTCAGAAAATATTTTTAATAGATGGTCAAGTGAACTGAGAAAGTACTGCAAGGTTTGTTTTAAGTCTGTTCATATGATGAAACCTCCTGCTTATCCCAGTTTTCCTCCGAAGGCAGAATAACGCTGATATCCCAGATGAGAGCTGACAGTGCATAAAACAATTTGGACTGCAGTGCAATTGCTCTGTTCCTGTTTCACATGCCTGTCCCAGTAATGCAGTCATATTCTTCATTTCACCTTCTCTGTTGGACTCATTTTCTTCCTGCCCTCCCCTCTAACACCATTCTTGTTTTATAGACCTCATGCCATAGAGCACCTTAAGAAACTGTAAATGCTGGCTAGGAGAGTGATCCAGAATACTATTCATACCGTCCCCCTGCAGCTGTGAGGCCAGAGGTTTAGGGGGTAAGCCTAGAAACTTTACTCTTTGCTGCTGCAGGTACCGGGGAGCTGTGACACTGGGCAGATCGCTCACCCGCCACCCATCCCCAAGGCAGCAGGACTCTCCCTGCTGCTACCTGTGCACTTGCCAGGGGTAAATTAAGCTCAAATTAAGCTCTTCGGCTTCACAGGGTCTGAAGCCCACACACAACTTAGTGCTGTCTCCACAGGGCTACCCATAATCTGTAGGATTCAACATTCTTCATCCTTTTTGCTGAAGCTGAATACTGTATACCAAGAGTGAGTATTTCCTTACTCAAATATCAATTCATGTTATAAGACTGAGAAGAACATATAAAACAAGCAACCTAGAGCATTGCTAACAGGATATAAATGATTGAGCTCTAAGTCCAGGCTCCTGATCAAGGCTTTCTATGTACACTGCCTCAGCTGACATTTTCCTGTGTCATTTAGGGAATAGAGTATTTCAGGCAGAGCAAACATTCCCAGGAGCCACAAAGAGAATAGATCCAGCTTCAGTCACTGGGCAAGTTTCCCAGCTCTTCCATGGATATATGTGGACCTAGTTCTAGATATAACTGAGTGAAAATTTCTGAAGTCAGTAGCAAAACTCACATTGTATTCATTAGGGAAAAACATTACCTGAAGGAAGCAACACGCTCTGATGACTCCCAAGTTTTTACTAACTCAGATGTAAGGAAGCAATTAAAAAAAAATAATTCTCACCTCCTCTACAAGAAGCTTGATGCTATCTTGCACTCAGTATTTAAGCAACTTATATCAGTAGCCACATCTGATCTGGCTTTGCGTGATCATTGGTGGCTGTGATCTCACACATGATAGCAATCTATACAAAAAAATGTTTCAAATTATTGTTGGTATTGGTTGAGAACTGATAGAACAAACTAGAAAATCCAATTACTTACCTATAAATAGGTTAAAGTCATCCTCACTGTCTCTGGGTACAGGTGTTTCTCTTCATTTGCATGGTGAAATTAAAACCAGGAGGGCTATTACATTGGAGGGGAAAAAAAAAAAAGAAAGTTATTCCAATTGGCTTCATGGTAGCAAGAAAACTGTTAGAAATTGGAAGAGAAGCTATTTTCATTACAAGAGCAGGTGAAACCATTTCTTGTAATCATTAATTTAGGAAGTCTGATAAGAGATTTATGGGTTTCTGAACTTTGAAGTATAAGAAAATTGTTCTTATAACATGTTCAGTCTGCAGTTTCCCATCGTTTATTAAATTCAGTGTCAGACATAACAGTTAACACTTGGAATTTGCCTTATGCTTACCAAGCAATTCTTCAGACTAGTGTAAAATTGCCCCCATTGGACAGAAGTATTTTTTAATAAAAATGAGACATGATCACTTTTCCTAAAAAAGTGCACGTTAAAATTAAATGTTACCTCTGTACTAACCTTTGCTTCTTGATTTTTTTTCATCTGTTTTTGCAACTGTATCTGCAAGATTAAAGGCGTTTCAGAGCAATAAATTTATTATTTTATTTTTATTATTTTATGTGTTTACGTGTGTGTGAATTTAATATAGTTTGCATGTGTGCATTTGGGTATGCTCATATGCATGCATATGTCTGTGTGTAATAAGAAAAAGCCTATAGCAAAAGACTAGTCAGATTGCAATTTCAGGTATTCCAAAATTAGAAAATGCTGGAATGAAAGCTGCCACAGCACCAGCATTGCCTCCTTTATCCAGAAGTTAGAGTACAACAGATAATTTTTCACTTAAAAAAAAATATTATTTCTGCAGTTCCCAAAGCAACAAAATGCTCTACACAGACACATACAATTAGTTAGTAATACCACTCATGCATATGCTAACTCCTAATTAAGTCAGCCTCTCAGAAATAACACACACAAAAGATACAACTGTATCATTACTATTATTATTGACTGATGTCACACTTTCATCTTCCATTCCACATTCATACTTTTATTTTAATGGGTGTTATCATTTCCTGTTCCAAACATGACTAGCCCTTTATAACACAGGAATTAGCAGAGTACAATTATTCCTCCATCAAGTTTCCTTCTCACTTTCTACCTGTCCTTTTTCTCCCCAGTTCATAGCTCAGAGGTGAAACTCTTTTTTTGCCATAGTGGTATATATTACATATATCACAGGTCTGAAGCAGCCAACCTGGGTGACTGGCTTATAGCACTCATGTATGAAATGCTCTGTCCTCCAAGCATCTTGTTTACCTTGATGTCTTGCTCCTTCTTGCACTAAAGGAATTGCAACAGCATCCAGTTACCACTAATACATGGGTGTCTTGTACATCCTTCTGACTGGAACATCATTTGTTGAGTTTATTATGATACCTAAGAAAAGATGAATTTGAATTTGCTTCGTCTAAGACAAAATATAAACACAAGATAACAGATAGCCCCCACTGCAAAGAGCTTACACTAAAAATAGGCACAGGAAAGGGGAAGGTTTGTACCACCTGGGAGATAATTGCTTGAGCAATTCCTTTACATTCTGAGCAACCTAATCACATGGATAAAATCACATGGATAAACCCCAATTTCTTCAGATTGCTGTTGCTCTGCTTCTCTCTATTCAGGGAAGCAGCTCCGATGTTACAGTGCTGTGTGCTAGAGGAATCCCTGAGAAGACTTTCTAACGAACCATCCAATACCATGATGCATTCAGTGATGAGACTGTGATCCACAGTCTCCTGGAAATCTTCCATCCTGGCAAACTGACCTCGGGCCACCAGAGTTATTGGACAGTGGTGCTGCCTCTCAGTGGTGGATCAAACTAAATACCACTTCACTGAAAACCTGCCTTATGATACATAGAGGAGTTAATAATTTCAACAAATATGAACAAACAAGATCATAGGATAACTCAGATTGGAAGAGGTCTCAGGAGGTCTGTAGTCCAACCTTCTGCTCAAAGCAGGGTCACCTCTGAGCTCAGACCAAGTTGCTCAAGGTTTTATCCAGTCAGTTCTTGACAAGCTCCAAGGCTGAGATAGTACAACCTTTCTAAGAAGCCTGCTTCAGGGTCTAACTCTTCTCATGGAAAAGAAAATTACCTTATATCCAGACAGAACCTTTCTTGTTTCAGTTTACATTCCTTGTCTCTCATCCTTCTGCCATGCAGTACTTTGAAGAGTCTGGCTTACTCTTCTTGATACTTTTCCCATAGATACTGCAGGATGCTGTTAGGTGCCCCCAAAGCCATCTGTCCTCCAGATCAAAGGAGCCCCCTTCCCTGAACTTCTCACAGGGCACATGCTCCAGCCACTCTCCTGGTGGCCTTCTGCTGAACTCACACTACTTTATCAGAGGCCTTGTACTGGGAGGCCCAACACTGGATGCAGTATCTAAATGTGGTCTAACAAGTGCTGAGTAAGGCTATATTAGACTTTACAGAGAAGTTAAATAATAAAGGTTGCAAATGTTTTCACATATGCTTACTGATTGACAAAAGAAACTGTAATCTGTGTAGGTATGACGCCTGGAATTACTTGGAACTGAGTTTGCCCTGAACCCTAAGATTATAATCACACTGTGGCAATTAGTATACGCTTGTCTCTTCTGCAGCCAAATGCCTGATTCGTAAAGCTGTGTGAACACTAATTTAAAAACAACAAGTGTGGGTCCTCAGAGAAATAAGCTGTTACAGTACAACATTCCGCACAGACTTCCCCCTGTGCTACTTACCATCTTGGTGAGCACTACAATCTGAGATAGATGTTGCTGCAAGAGTACCCAAGCCAGCTGAGTCAAGACAATTTAGTGTCAATATATTGCATTTTCCTGATGGGAAGGATTTGCGAATGAAGCAGTACTTCACCAGGATCTTTAAAAGGCAAATAAAGTTGAAGAGAAGTACTGTAACTTCTGCATTTTAATAATATTGTCCCGGCTGGAAGTCTCTGCACAGAGAAGAAATGGTTTGGATTGCTAATGTGATTCTGTGTAATAGCTTCTAAAATAACCTTTATGTAAGTGGTACTACATTTTTGAGGGTGAAGGATAACATTGCAAAATGAAAGGCCTAAAATTAGGTGTAACATTTAATGAATAATGGAGTTCTGAAAATTATTAGAGTGTATCTGTAGAATGCAGAGCTTCTACTTCTTATATTTAGGCAGGACAGAAAAAAAGGACCTGTCTTCAGTTCATTAAACAGCTTCGCTGTTTGAATGACACACTAGAAATTAGATAAAAGGGGAATAACCACCTCCTTTATTAGCATTTCCACTGCAATAGTGGTTATCAGTGGTCCATAAACAACACCCAGGAAAAAGAATAAACCTTTTAATTAACAGGAGAAAAGTACTCTAGTTATGGTATGTCTGTCTCAGAATTGCTAGTTAAGTTGAGATTTTCTGTCAGTCATCGCTATAGCACTGCATTTCTGTTCTGATATGGAGTTCCCATTGTAATGTATATGCAGCCAGAATACTGTGGTTAGATTTCAGTTGAGCAGCAACCAAATACTCATCTCAAAAACAAACAAACAAACAAAACCAACTCCACAGAAAAAGCATAACAGCTTCAGTAGACACCCAAGTACATGAATGGCTAATTCATGGAAGAATATTTCACACTAGTTTCAGAATAACCAGCTGTATGTTCTGTTATTTTTTGGCTCTCAGGCTGGAAGTAAGTGTAAGCAAAGTTTCCTGGCACAATCACTTTATCCAGGGAAAGGACAGATTATGAGAAGGGCTCTTAAAGTAAACAGAATTGAACAAGCCCTTTTCTGGTTACACTACCTGTGTTGGAGTTCATGGTCATTCTATAGAAAGGTGGTAACATATTTTCAGTTTTGTTTTCCACTTGGCTAAGAATTTATTTTTCAAAATTCTCCTGATAATACCTGCCCATATTAACTATAAAATACAGCTTAATTTCATAACCCACTAAGCATCATAAAGGTAACAAAATGGCCTTTATATAGAAATAAAAAAAAGTTTATATGTATGTGTATATAGCAATTGTTTTCTAGCATTTGTTACATATATTTTTAATTATTTAGCAAGTTAGGAACTTCACAGATCTCCCTCAGCATAAGCACAAGTTTTATGGATGAAGAAGGACACGACTTGCTGGTGGCTGTTTCCCGTGGACACATGCATGTCTTAGTGGCAGAGGCAGGATGACCAGTTAATACAGTAGGTCACACAGACCATTCCCACTCCATTGTACTAAGTACAGGGATGCAGAGGCAAGCTTGTGAGCTGCCATTCATCCTATCAACGGCAATGTTGAAGGTGAATTTTAACTGAATGTGATACTTGTATAGAAAACTCTGAGAGCAGGAAGGGAAATGCTTTGATGTTCCGGAAACAAGAAATGTAACAGATGGTATAATTTAGAGAAAAGGTCTAATTACTATATACTAGTCAAGATATTACCTAAGCTTGATCCAAAACCAGTCCCTGGCTGGGCAAAGCAGGAGAAGAGAAGCGGCAGAAATAAGACCGATACTGCCACAACTAAGTCCAAGAATCCAGACAATAGTAGTGCTCAAATAAAAATACCCATCTGGACAGCAGGGCTGGCACTCTCCGGCTACATGGTTACTGGGGATGAAGCTAGCCTGGTTCTGCACAGCCTCCCTGCTTGTGACATCACTGCATAACCACAGTCCAAAATTGCTGTCTGACCTGGGAGGAAAGGAGAGAGGTAGATAGAAGGGGAACGATGTAGCGATGGGTATTTCTGAAGATGGCAGGTGAAAGTCTGTTGATCATACTTGGAAAGGCAAAATCTCTTTAGCAGAAAGGGACAAAGCTATTGTGCAAATCAGTGGGATACATATGCAGCATGTAGGCTGCTCAGAGATCAGATGACAAGATCATACTCCCTGGTAATGACATGAAGGAGTAAAGTTGGTGTGACCCTCACTGACAGGACCAAAAGAGCGCTAATTAGTTGCAACTCATTAAATGAAGGTTCATCCCAGTCTTCTGAAGACTGCAGCCTTTTAACCCCAGTACAAGCCACTTCTGATACATGCCAAGAAGAAATCAAGGAATTCAACAGCTGGACTGCCGTCTGTCAATGCATAAATGAAGAAAGATTTCTGTGTGATGAGCAGAACTCACGATTCATAATGATATCACTGGGCAGAAAGATATTAGGGATGCTTTTGTCTGATACTTTTTTAGGACACAAGATGTAAACATTGGTTATAAATGATAACTTACAATATAGGGTGTGATAAAATGGATCAGAAAGTGAACCCAGCATGTTCAGAATGACATTAACAAGAATATATTGTATTCTGTTCAATAAATAAGGGGCAAGCTCACTATCTGAATGTCAGCTGGTTTTTGGGGGGTTTTGGTTTTTTTTAAATAGTGTATTGATGACTTCATTATATGGTATGTGTGAATTGGTACTGAGATAACAACCATGAATTTCAGTGAAAGAGTAGGTCCTCAATATCTTTGAAAACTGTGTCACTTTCATCTAAAAACATGAATCATATGTCAGGTATCGCTTGGGAGTAGCTTTGAAAGAAGAAGGGTGGAATAAAGTCAGCAGCAGTTGTCTGTTGGTGCTGTATTAGAAGAAGCAAGTGGTTCTGAAAATTCTTTTTCCTTCTGTGGTGTTAGCACCAGAGCATGTGCTTTGTCTCTGCTGTTCCACCCATGAATTATGCCAAGAACAACAGAAAATAGTGCCATTTTCAAATATGTTTTTGTTAAATAATTGATCGTTTTGCTGCCACCACGAGGACACCTTTGGAAACAATGCTTACGTGGCAGCGAGTGGGATATCTATGAAGCACGTTAATTAAAATTACTAATTTAAAAAATATATTTTGGCAGTTGAAGATAAATAAATGCATGAGAGATTTGTTTCCTGAGTTCCTACAGCCTGAAATTACAGATGACAGTCCTTCTGTAGAGGGTGAGAGAATTCATTTAGATTAAATTATCCCTTCATTTCCTTTCCTAAAACATCAGAAAACCTCCCTAACTGACATTTTTGCCTTTGTGTCAGGGATAGCATTAAGAATAATTTTCTATGATCGTCTCTTCGACAGGCAGAGAACTCATTTTAATCGATACATCGTAAGCTGTTATTACAGCTATTTTCTATCTTAATTCAGCCTGCCCTTCATAATTATGTGGGTTTTTTTCCTGTTTTTTAAAAGTTCTGGATGGTGGCAGATTTCCACCACCTAGTGGGAAAAGTCTGTATTGTCTCCTGAAAAGCCTTGCTCAGATTTCTCTCTATTGCGTGTTTTAAACCTTCCCATTGCGAGCTCCCTTTTAACAGGACTTACTGCCAAAGTATTTTTCTGTATTCCATTCAGTGGTGAATGTGCCCAGGTGCATACAGCTCTCCTTGAAGGTGTCAGACATTACATGTTACACAAACCGTATGTCTCAATTTATATGAATTTTATGTCTATGTTTTCAATTCAGCCATTTGTACTGTGAAAGGGAAACTGGAAAACTTAAAAAATGGAGCAGGACCTGTCAATGAATGTTACTGCTTCACAGGGAACCCTGGTCCCAGGCTCAGGGGCATACTTCAGTGCAAACTATGCCTAAACTCAGCATACTCTGTGTCACGGTGCTCTGCGCTTTGGGTGCCAAGACTGAAATGCCAAATCAAGTCAGGGGAAAACTGCCAGAAAGAAGGTTAAAGAAAGGCAAATGCAAGTGATGCCATTACCACCTCTTCTTATTCCTGCCAGGAAAGTCTCTACCCCTTGCACATCTATGGAGCATCCTCTGAATTCCACCCATTCCAAAGTCAGAAAGATGCCTCCTTCAGTCTCAGAAGAGAAGAAACAACTTTACAGACCCAGCTTTCAATGTGAGTTGCCAGAGGTAAGAGCAACAGGGTTGAGAAACTCTCTTCCTTTCACATCATCCAGGTAGAATAAAGACTCTCAGAAAAAAAAAAGTGCACTTTGAAGCCAGTAGGATTTTTTCCTATTGTTTTCCCTGGAAAAAAACCCATACCAGTTTATTATCATTAAATGACTCAGTATTTACCTTATCCTCGTAATGCCTCTTTGAATCAGGAAAATGCTGCTACCTCCACTTCACGTCTGGAGATGTACATACAGTTCAGGGACATTAAGGTGTAGATTTGGAAAAGGCTGTCATCATGACAATTAGCCACCTTTAGGAGCTATAGGATTTATAATGCCTTGAGGAGTTATTGGGATTTGAGTGTCCTCCTCCTGTTTGGTTATCTTCCTAATCCTTTGGACTGAGTTCCAGGATAGAGCTTTTTGGTTTGGTTTGGTTTGGTTTGGTTTGTTTTTTTTCCAGCACCTTATTTCCAGCTAACTGACATTTCATTCATCTCTTCTCAAAACTGAGAAAACTGAGGTCTTCAGAACTCCAGCTACCTTGCCATGGAAGCATGCAAACACATCTTTGCCGCACAAGATTTCCCTCAGCATCTAAATACCCAGTCCTGGTAATGCTGATCTAGTTCACAGCTAAGGTCTGCCACTATCCAGAAATGAGCTGTTCAAACATCTCTCTTTCCTACAGTGCCCAACCTGCTCCTTTTTTTAAGAGTACATCTGATGAATCATGGTTTACAAAGGATAAAAAGGCAATGGTAGTTTTACTGTCCCCTCTCCTGCTTTGTCCAGTAGCTCAGTGAGAGGCTGCTCAGCTATCACATTGCAAGATTAAGGAGATCGCAGATACTGCTTCCTATGTCCCAGGTGAGGGCTATAGCCCTCAAATAACAAGGCATTTAAATGTAGCTCTCAGTGACAGTTATTAAAGCCATACCATTTGCATGGAAAAAATATATTTGAGAAAGGAAAGGTTTCAAGTAAGTGTATCAGTAGTTAGGATCCTCACATGAAGTTTATGGTTTTTTCAGGAGGAACAAGAAAATCCAGTGCACGAGCAGCTGGCAAGAAATTCACAGCAGGTTAGAAGTCTGTGGTATTCATAAAAGAATCCCCCAAAAAGGCAACTTAATTAGAAATTTCTTAGATACCTAATGAAGAACTAAAACCAAGCTATACAACTTACTGCCATAAAGACTTTTTTACTTGTCAAGGACACCTGGAGCTGGCAAGGAGAACCTGGATGGAAAGTTTTCCAGATAGTTTTTTGCATGCCAAGTCATGGTATTAGTGCTTCTTATTCCCAAGGAAGGATAGCAGACTGTATCAGCTGTTTGGGAATGGTGTGTTTCGCGTCCAGTTAGCCTGTGTAATGCTTCTGTGGTTGCAAAATTTGGAGCCTGCAGTCCTTTAAATGGAAACAGGACTCTGCCCTAAGATGCACAGAATCCTGAAAGCATCTGTTACAAATAAGACACCTCACTTTCTGCCCAGATGGATAGCTAAATTGACTATAAATGCTGGTCAAAATTCCTTATATACCAGAATGACAGCTTTAAGGAGACAAGCAAGAATTTGTCTTGCAATGTCTTAAACTGCAACAGGTTACAATCTCTCAGAACAGAGAAATCACTCAGATGGCAGCTAACCTGAGAGGACCAAGTCCAGAACACAGGCCCCCCGGAAGGAAATCTGAATAAAAGGGAGACTGCAGTTTCTCAGTGATGAGCGGTCCAACCTGCTTTCAGTGGACCCAGTTCACTCCGGAGTATTTAACTGCTCCTAGAAAGAGCATAAAGAAGCAGCTTGCTGGCTACTGTGGGATGGCAGGTGCTGCATAATAACATCATATTGGGCAGCTAGTGTAGCTACTTCAGTAGAATGATAGAAATTCAAACTACAAATCCTATATTCTTATAGAAAGGGAAATGTTGATCTATAAAGCATAATGGAGGACATTTATTGAAAGAAATGGCTTCATCTTTACTAGCCCTGCAGACTATTGGGAAGGGTTCTTTCAGCGGCATAAGAAATTCTCCATCTCACAATGAGAGGATAAATCACAGATATAAAATTGCCCCTCGCATTATAATTTTCAAGAGGGCCTACTTTTCCCTCAAATCAATGTATATGCCTAACCCTTGCTGAAGTAATGACTTCAGCGTGTGCCTCAATGTCAATGACTGTCTATAGGCTTAGCATTACATTCTCCATCAGTGTGTGAATGGCCATTCTAGGCACTGGCAAAACTTTGTTTTATCACAGATCAGAAGGTAGAAAAAATGGTTCACAACAGACTAGTGATCCAAGTCAACAGCTCTCAGAAAACACCACCCCAGGTCCCAGGCCTGTCAAATGCCACATACTGAGAAGGCTAGGCTGCATTTTACATGTCTGCAGGAGCCAGGAACAAACACAACAGGCTTTACTAGCCCAAAACACCCATTCTTTACCTCCAAGATGGGCTGAGGTTCCTCCTGTCATAGTCCCTTACCCCCAGCTCTGCCCTGTACGTCAGCAACACAGATAAAAGAGAGGTCAGCATTTCTTGGGGCTGATTCAGACACCACCACCTCATTCATCTTCATCCTTTGGTGCAGGACTCATTCTTCCTTCTTTCCTTCCTTGCCTCCTTCCTTGCTGGTTGGTCTTCCCTCTTCTCCTGAAAGGCTGCTGTGTTGACAGTAGAAGGGAATGCTGGAAACCTCATGGACATCACTAAATACACTTAGCTTGTTTAATTACATTTTAGATTTGAATTAATCACAAGCCCCTTGGTGTTGTACACCACAGAGTAGCTTCACAGACCTAGGGTAATGGCGTCAGCATTGGCTGGACTGCAAATACTAAAAGGAAAATTTGCACTAGTACATTCGTTCTTCTCTCTTTTTAGGTTAATTTTGATTAGCTGCACTTCTGCCAAACCTCCTTGCTCTTTCTCCATAGGTAAGCCTGGCATGTATATAATGCGACAGTTTCCATCAAAATAGCAATAAGCATCTATAAACTCATTAAAAGGGCATTACTGCCGCACTTGGTGGCAGGGGAGAGGGGAGGGAGAAAAGAGATCCTTTGAGAAAAATCAGGCTTTTCCGACAGCAGACTCCAAACAGCGCTACCCTTTGGGCTCAAGCGCATGGAGCTGTCTCATTTACCTACACACCGGACACTTCTACGCTACGGCCCATGCCAGGCCCCGGCTGCCTGTCCTGGTTTGAGTGAAAACAGAACTAGGGAGGAGCAGACAGGGCAGGTGACCCCCAACTAACCAACGAGGTATTCCATCCCATATACATCATATTGCATATATAAAGCAGAGGGATCTGAAGGGTCTATAGGGCTTTTACCCGGGTTCTTCTCCCCTCTTGGACTGCTTCCTCAGAACATCCAAGGAGGACTCGGTCCATTCTGCCTTCAATCCCATGTTCCTGAATCCGGTACCAGAATCCAGCTCCTGAACACAGCTCCTGTCTGCTGCGGGGCCCAGGCTGGGACCCCCGGTGCCTGCTCTACAACATCAGTGGTGACGGTGATGTAATTACCATCGGGGGGGTTGGGTTCGATACTGGTTTTGTATATATTTGTATATATTCTATTTTATTATTACAATGTTATCATCATTAAAGCTGTTCTAGTTTCCTTTTCTAACCACTAAGTCTCTCTCCCTTATTCCTTTTCTCTTCCCCTTTGGGGAGGGAGGGGGGTTAACAGAGAGCATCTGTTAGGTCTAAGGGGCTGCCCTGACCCTAAACCGTGACACTTAGAAGAATTTGTTATTCCACCTCATTTGTCTAGTAGAAAAATCCATGGTTCACTATATGTATCACCTTTGGTTATTCCACCTTCTCCCCAAGCTTTGTCAGATACGTTGTGTATTTCACTTACACCTTCTGCTGTGAATAAACTTCACAAGTGAAATCATGGCCCTAATGAAGTCAAGGGGAATTTTGCCATTGACTTAAATGAGATCTGTATTTCATCCCAGGAAACCATTTGTCTTCATGTCTTTGGCTTTCCCTCATTCCTTATTCTGTCTTCAGTCACTCCTAATCACTCCTAGTCTCCATCGTGTGACTGTTTACAGCCCTATTTCTCAATTTTAGTTCATTATTTTTCTATATAAGACAAGGAATTCTCCCAGATCTGAAATCCTTTTATTTGATCTTTGAAAATTTTTACAGTCTTAGTAGTCTGCAAATCCAGAACCTTTTTATCCGTTGTGGCAGGACTAAATGGGCATGCCCTGATAACCATTAAGTTTCCAAGTGATTTTTAAAAAGGTGTGGGATTTTTCTCCTGTTAATAAAACTGTAATATCTTAATATTTTCTGCTATTTATATTATCCTAAAGTCCAAAGCATACAGATAAAATCACCTCCTGTTCCACCTTTTTCTTTTTCAGATTTCTGGCATTAAACTGCCTTGTTAATCCTTTGTACCTCCTTTTCAGACACCCTGTATAGCTTGTGGCATATTCTTCTCTGTAAAATAGCACCATGTGTTTAGTTAGTTCAGATTTTCAGATAACAATCATCATCTTCCCGCTGTCCCCCTCCCCTCTGATATTAGAGATACATATGCACTCACAATATCTTTCCTCTACCATGTACATGCTAGATCTTCAAATCCAATTAATAATTGTTCTTGCTTTTTACATTGGCCCTCTATTTGCAAAACCTGGTTGTTCTCTGATTTGTCCTGGGACATAAAAATATGCTGGGACTTTTCTAACATCTTTATTGGTGTTCTGAAGGGTGGACATCTTTCTCATCAGGTTTGCAGATGACATCAAATTACAGTGAAAAGTCAATGAGATAATCATTCAGAGGAACTGTATGGGCCATAGGACTGGGATAAAAGGAACTTTATGAAATGCCATGTCTTGCACTGAGGAAGGAAGATCCTCTTGCAGTGATGCACACTAGGATGGCATTGCTGGGGAGCTGCTTTGCTGATAAGGCCTTGGGGGTCTTAGCAGAGAGAAAGCCGATCATGAACTAACAAGGGCTCCTGGCAGCTGAGAAAGTCATGTCCTGTGACATATTAAGCACAGCAGAGGGTCAAAAAAAATGAGGGAAATTGTTATCCGTCTCTTCTCAGCACTCATTAGACTATGCCTGGAATACTGTGTCCAGTATTGCCACCTTGAATATAAAAAAGTAATGCAGTAAATTGGATTGAGTTCAGCAAAAAGGCCAGTGAGACGATCAGAAGCAATTGCCCTGTGTGGAGAGGCTGAGGGAGCTGATCTTGTTTGGATTGGAGAAGAGGTGGCTTTTACGTGACCTGGCCCTCAGTGCGTGCAAAGAGATTAGCAAGAAGATGGAGCCATACTCACTACTTATTGTGGTGAACTGAGACACGGTAGGCATAAGTTAAAATGAGAGATTCAGACTAGGTATAAAGAAGAATCTTTCTGCTTGAGGACTGTTAGGCAGTGAGTGGGCAGTTGCCAAGGAAGTTGTGTAGTCTACATCCTTGGAGGTTTTAAAGACCCAACTGGGTAAAACCATCACCAACCTGATCTGACATTGTATCTGTGCCACCTTTGGGCAGGAGGTTGACCTAGACCTTTGACCTAACTTATGCTGTGATCCTTGAGTATGTTTCTGTAAAGCCAAAGCATTGAGAGAGTGAGCAGAAGCAACCTAGCATTTTAGCAAACAAACTCCATGAGAAAGATGCTCTGGATTTTGTTTTACAGATACCAGCAAAGTCATACCAGGTGGAGGGATGGGTCTTACAAGTAACAGAAGTGAGTTTATGTCTTTTTAAAGTATCACAAAAGACAAGTTGTGTTTCAAGACCATTTTTTTGCAGTTCATAATGATGGGGGTTGTATATTTTTTTTCTGGGTTTTGGTTTGGTTTTTTTTTCCCCCAGAGGGACTAAGTTACCTTTTATCTTTAAATAATTGATGGGAAGCTTCTTTTGGAGTGACTGATAAAATTTGATCAACACGTTTTACAAATAGGAAAGCAAGTCTCTAGTCTTGGAGGTTGTAAAAGCAATAGTAGACTTACACAAGTTCATTCTTACTTGCTCCTACACCTTACTTGATGTGCCAGAGGCACTTTGTGACCATTGATCATTAATTCTGTCTTACACAGTCTCCTCTAGTGATGAACTAAAGACGACAAACTTTAGTGGCCTAATTAATTATTCCAGTGCACTCTTATCTCCTGTCAGAGTCTGCAGCACTGCCTGTCAGATAGGGCTGTTGCTCCTGCTTTCCATCACCATGTCAGTGCAACTCCCAACTCCACCACAGTAGACCTGAAATACTTGGGAATGGATAAGATGATAAATATGAAAAGAAGTATGCTTTGAAGGTGATTTTGGTGCTCTAGTGTTGCATTTGAGAGAAGAAAAGATTGCTACTTTCCTTTTTTTCTCAACATGGCTCTTGGAGAGCCCAGGATGCAAGGGTGTAATTTGAAAGTGGCAGGTTGACAAAGCACTTCCAGAAACACCCCCACTGAAGAAGGTGGTTCTATAGGCATCACATTTCCAGTCTTCTTCTACCAGGATGTTGTAGCTTCATTCTCTCCTTAGTGAAGTGAGGTAGCACACCCTTAGCTGCCTGACTGGGATATGTGACAACAGGACCATCCTCCCTTTCTTGCTTGAAACTGGAGATTTGCATATAGGCATTATTTTTATCTAGAAATAATAGCACTTTTTCAGCATTTCAGTATATGTGATAAATACATGGGGGATGTGATTCCTGAAGTTCAAGGAAAAATAATAATGGATTCTGTGACAGTTGTAGCATTACTGAATTTGTATTTAATTACTCATCTAATACTCTTTCTTCCCTTTCTCAATATTTGGATTAGTATTTCCCTAAATAGCTGTACATATTCACATCAATAAACAGTTCACTTCTGCTTAAGAAAAATAATAAACTTTTTATAATACCGTGAAATTGTAAAGAGACAAAGTAATAGAATTAGATATCTTGAAAATACTGTAGGATTTGAGGATTTGTCTCCATTTGCCTAGCAAAGCATAAATACAAAAAATTTAGATTTGAAACAGTGGATTGGAAAGGAGAGCTTTTCTTTTTAAACTGCTATGGGATATGCTACAGACCTAGAGCTGTACTGGCAAGATGAGATACTTTTCCCAAGGAAGTACTAGTCCAGATATACTAGAAATAAAAATGGAAAAAAAAAAATAATCCAAAACCAAACAAACAGGTCAGTTACTACATCTGTAATATAGTGATTATCATTTCAGCAAATAATATTTGGTGAAAAATATTTTTGTAGAAAAGCATAACAGAAGTCACAGCTTTGAAAATATTAGGTCAGACAGAAATAGAAGTTGTAAATAATACATGTTTCAAAAGGTTAAGCTAGGAAAATATTTCATATATTGTTAGATGTCAACACAGAACAGTTTTTGGAAAGCCATGATGCTTCAGGTAAAAACAAAGATTAAAAATGTTTTTCAAATACTAAAATACAGAAATATACAGAAAGGATTAGTTTGGCCGAAGTATTCTTTCTGCTTTAGTAGCTTGCCTTGCTGACATGGACACAAAATTTTTTAGACTTACACAGTTTGGACATTTCCATAGCTGTGGATCTTTTTAATACTTTCTCCCACAGTATACATGGAACACTTTGGGTAGCTGCATCAGAATTGAACTTGTAGTTCAGGATGCCTACAGCATGAAAGAAGTGAGAGTAGTGTGGGTAATAAGTAAAAAATGTAAATAAAAATTGCAGGTGTCTAACATTAAAAGTTACACTGGAAATGTGATGTTCTGTAAAAAATACTGTTACACAAATATAACGTTGTGGTCTGTGGGGTTTTTTTGTATACTGCAACATATGTAATGGAAGTAAAGCTAGTGGAGAAATAGCACACTTGGAAAAATATCTACAGACTAACAAATTGGTTTTGAAGATGTATTGCTTGTAGGTTTAAGGCTGTCTACAGAATTGTGAGGAAGAATGGGTAAAACTACATCTTTTGGTTTGGGAGATGGTTAAAATTGTTTGGGAACTACCTTTTTTTTCTTTTTTTTTTAATTTATAAAAATCTTTATTACTTTAATAGGCAAGCTACATAGGTTGTCCTACCACATATGGCTCAGAAATCATTCAGTCCCAAAGATTCCCTTGGGAAAACTTTCTTCAGATGAGTTCCAGAAAATTCGTCATCTTTATATAGTTCTTTGTGAAGTCACTAGGAAAGCTAGTGAGTCAGTAGTATCAAAATTAAAGTCTCATGGAAAATAAACCTGGGAGGGACTTCAAGACATGATCTAATTTATTGGCCTTTGTGCCACTGAATACCGAAGTAAAAAGCTCCCTAGTGTTACCAGGTGCCTAAGTCACCATAGCAATACAAAATACTTGAGCCACAACACAGAAAAAAGTAATCACCCTTTCATGTTTTTAGAGTGATGACTGCAACCCCTGTGTGGAATAAAAATGCACTGAAAGATCTTAAAAAAATTACATGACTTGCTGCAAACCATACACTTGGCTACAAAGCTCACAGTAAGCACATTGACCTTGGCAGCTTTTCTCTCTCAACATCTACCACCTCTTCAATACAAAGCCAAGAGCAAAGTCTTTTCAGTGCCAGTCATTACACTGACTTAACTGTCTGAAAGACTGTATCTCTCTATCATGATATTCCACAGCAATTTCCCTTAAGTGATTTTAGAAGAACATTCAAGATTTTGGATGGATTTGGGCAACAATGTTTAAAGAACCCAGCTCTAAACTGTAGAATTAGTTCCCCTGGGAACCCTGGAGGTGGAGGGGTAGTAGCACTTCCCTAGCAGCTTTCAGAATTAAAACTGAACCCCTTGCTTTTTTTTTTTTTTTAATATATATATAAATATATACATAATATTGTCATTTTTTACATATA
>JAAGNO010015872.1:0-14677 GCA_033439905.1 Ceryle rudis
GAGGATGTCCCTGCTCTCAGCAGGGGGGTTGGACTAGATGACCTCTAGATGTCCCTTCCAACCCAGACATTTCTATGTTTCTATTTCAAATTGAAACAAATCTCTTATAGATAATTCTTTATGTCTACCATTGACCCTGTTCTAAAAACCAAATCTAATAGGAAATTATAATCGAAGCCATAATTACCATCTGGTACCTAGATAGAAACTCATGTTACAGAAAGGTAGAAAAATAATGATACCTGAAACAGGAGCAGCCTTATTTAACAAGCCCACGTCTTCTTCAAACTCTGTGGCAAATACTGAGGAAGGCAACTTAATAGATGGAGCCTTAGAAAAAAAAAACCAAAAACCAACCAACATCAGAATATGCTCATTGTCAGTTTCTCACTTGAACTCACATTAACAAAAATGTGCAGATAATCATGTGACCAAAAGAAACTCTCTGAGTCCCATGTAAATATTAAGACAAGCACTACTTTATTGGTGGCAAATTTTCCGAGTTACGCAATGAAAGCTAGGTACAGCATTGGCAGCGTTCATTCTCGTGTCAATGCGCTTAAGGTATACAGACAATAGTTTTGCATCTCTGAAGCTCTTTAGAGAATGGTTTTACAGCAGGCACAATGAAATCTGTAAATTTTGTGTTTGTTTTGGAGAACACTAACACACATTTGAAATTACCCCTGTATTGAAAGGCTTATTAAAAGCTTACTAACATGCACATCTGAAATAACTTTGTATCTTACAAGGTATCACCAAATTGTACCTGAAAGGTATTTCTGACTAAGATCGTCAGTTTCAACTAAAATGACAGTATTTGGTTAAATCAAACTCCCCCAATCAAAGTGACTGACTGGCAACAGCATACTTCATTGGTTGAAATAACTTACTTTCCATTCCAACATGATTGTGAAATTCCATGAGTTACACCAGCAATTAAAATTTGGTTTTATTCCCTCTGGGTTTTGTTACATTCCACTTTAAAAATATGGTGTACTGGTAACACAACCTAGTTTATTCCTAACTCCCAGAGCATTCAAAAGTTAAAAATATCTTAAAACCAAATGCCAACACAAGAAAACCACATGACATTTTCAAACAAATACCTCTATAAGCCATCTCTGCCAAGGAAAGCTTGTCATGTGTACATGAAGTTTTTTAACACTGTGCTAGTAAAATACTGTTCATCAATAAAGTTTAGCTTGTCAATTTTTGCTTTTACTTGTAGGAAAGTCTGACTTTGGGTCAGAAGGATCCTCCTGTACATTGTGTGTATCTGTCTCTCAGTCAGAATAACAGTTGTTGAATACAGGTAATGCATCTACAGGATGCTAAACTCCAACGAACAGCATAAGATTATTACTAGCAAAAATACTTACTGGAACTCGCTGAATTTCATCTTCTACGTGCCCTTCACTTGTGACAACAATTCTGCTTTGCTGTCCACGCACAGAAGGGACAAGCTCAGAGGGACCAGAAGCTTCTTTTAGATGCTGCAAATAGTCATAGTCATCATCAAAGAAGACTCCATACTTCCGCTGCTCTTCCCTCCTTTGTTCCTCATGCCCCTTGGAATCGTAAAAAGAAATACATTCAATTACTTAAATCCATGTAAAATTTCTTAGTGAAAAGTAACACATCTATTCAGAGTGCCTGAATTCTGTAGTCCTTGTAGTCCACTCATAACCCTAACATGGAGCCAAACAGAATGTTGTAACCATCTGCTTCAGTGTTCAGGTGATGTCTGAGCAGAGCCTTAAACAACTTTTTCCATACACAGTGTAACTAACAAAGCCTGTTTTTTTCTGAGTAGGTCAGGCAATTTTTCTTGGTTTTTTTTTTTTAATACTTTTAGATCCCTAA
Organism: Ceryle rudis; assembly: GCA_033439905.1. Taxonomy (NCBI): domain Eukaryota; kingdom Metazoa; phylum Chordata; class Aves; order Coraciiformes; family Cerylidae; genus Ceryle; species Ceryle rudis. Next base: position 1,867 of record JAAGNO010015872.1, read on the forward strand.
TGAAAGTTACATCATCCTTCAACCCATCAGGTATTAACTCACAACTATCAAATTCCCACAACATCCCCTTCATTTTAATAAGTTTGACTAAAAAATACCTTCTCTTGGGCTATGTTTTTGAATTATAGAACTGCATACCTGCTTTTCTCTCCTGCAGAATTTCTTACCTAAATGAAGCTCAGTATTAAAAGCAAGCATTTACTTTTTGTGTAGGCAGCAGAACTCTCTGGGGTGCAGTATCATCAGCAGCAAGTGGATCCCTCTGACTTCTGTGTACCAAGTGAAATGTTACCGCTTTCTTCTTCTCTATGAAGGGTTTCTTTTTCTTGTGAGGCTGCAAAGGGACATTTGATTAATAATAATAAAAAATGAAGCATTAAATGTACCTAAAAAGAATCTTTCACCTGGAGCATGCCACTGTATTCTTTTTAAGGAAATGTCTTATAAACGTATACTTACAGACAAAACAAAGAGACTAGTCATAGCTTAGCTCTTCTCACCACATGCACAAAAGCTGTACGTTCTAATAACATAGGCAGCCGTATTCAGCTGCAAAATGGCAATACAACAGTACAATACATATTTGATTATAGCATATAAACTTCAACATTTAATCCTAGAAATAAGTTTTGATACTGGGTCAAATCTGAAACAGACTTCATCCATGAAACACAGGAAACTGACATAAGGAAATTAACCTGTACACACCTAGCCTTGGGAAAATTGTTTAGACAGCTGTTCCTGCACCACTAATTCAGTATCAACCAGGAAAACTATTAACTGCACCATTACACAGTCATAGCTCTAGCATCAAAAACATATCTACATTCCGGATCAACACAAGTCTGAAGTGTTAACTGGGTGAAAGCCTTTCCTACAAGTCAGCGCATCAGCCTTGGAGTAATACTTCTGCCCAAAATTCTGGCTTTACTTACCTACCAAAACATGTTATTAATAGATATATGCAACTTTGAAACTACTGGAGTAACTTGTGGATCTAACCTACCCTCTCTTCCTGGTAACTTGGAGGACACAACACACTAAAAGTTCTGAGAATATCAACGGCCACCACGTGTTTTTAGTTAAACCCCCCAAACTGCGCTTCAGAATCTTATGCATTGAGCAACCAGAGAAGGAATTACAGTAGTTCGGAAGCAGGCAACGTACTGTCTCCACAGATACCCCTGCTAGCAGAGATTGCCGCTACGAGGGAAGCGCCGGTCAGACAGCGACGCCGCACGAAGCCGAGCAGGCAGGAACGCTGTGACACCGCTACCGCTGCTGCTTACGGCACAGACCGCCGGAGGCCGCGTTAGGCCGGGACGCGCCTCAGCCGCTCCTGCCTGGGCGGCCCAGGCCGCCTCTCAGCGCGGCTTCTCCCCGCTCTCCCCGTCGCGGGGCCGGAGAAAGCTCCCGGCCAGCTCGGCAAGCAAACCGCTCCATGTGCCCTTCCTCCCCCGCCTAAACCGCGCGACGGAAACGGCCCGATCTCAGCCCCAAGAAAACACTGCGGGAGAAGGGACGGACACGACAGTTGGCGGGGCCACCACGGCCGCCCGGTCCCCCGCCCTCCGCCTCACCATGGCGCGAGGGCCGGCCGGGCGACACGCGCTGCCCGCTGCCGAGGAGACCCGCCACTGCCGCTCCCGGCACCCTCAGTCCTGCTCGCCCTCACACGCGCCAGCCGTCAGCGCCGCCAAGGCGCCGCCTCCACGTTGGGATAAAACCGTGCCCAACTGGGGAAGGCGATAGGCTGTCAGTCCCGACAGGGCGCTTTTTTTTCTTTCCCCGATAACAAAAACAACGCGAATTTTCTCACACTTCGGTTGTGTTTTAATAAAAGAGAAGTTCCGCGAAAGCCAGGAGGGTACTACATCCCATTACTAGAGGCGTATTTCCCTATCTTCCCCCCCCCAGCGAAGAATGGTTCAACCGCAGCACACCACCGCCGCAGAGCGCTTTGCAGCAGGCCAAAGGGCAACGCGCATGCGCAATGGCCGGGCTGTCGCGTGCCGGACAGGGAGGTCGGCGGGGAGGGACTCGCTGATGGAGGGGCGTGGCTTAGGGATCGGGGCTCCTCCTCCTCCTCCCGCCGCGAGGGGCGTCCCTGCGGAGGTGGTGGGATTGGAGGTGCTTGTTAGGGGCGGGTGCCTGAGCAGGGCTTGGCTGCGTGCACCGTATTGTCCCTTCGGCGGCGGCAGTGCTGTGGCCGGGTCGCGGTGCACCTTCGTCCGCGGGACGGGCTCCGCGCGGCGAGCGGAGTGAGGGGAGGGTGGAAGCGCCGTGAAACAGTGCTGGCGCGGGTGCCGGGGAGCGGGGCGGTGACGGGAAGAGAACCGCGTCTCCGGGAGTCTGCAGTCGTCTTTTGGTTGTCTTCACGGCTCCCCAGATTGTTCCCGACTCTGCCCGCTGCCGGCCCTCCGCCGGCCGGCCCTTGGAGCTGCCTTGCCCTGCGGCCGGGCAGCGCGGCTCTCCGAGGCGGGAGCCGCTGCCAACAGCACGAAACTTTCCCAGGCTCCGCGCAAACAGCAAAGCCCCAGCGCGTCCCGCAGCGGCGAGGCGGACTAGGCGAAGGAGAAGGTTTCGTGGCAACCGTGACTCGTTTCAATTACTGCACTGAGTGCCCAGGCGCTACGATAATACACGACGTAGAAAAGTTGTGTGAGGCGGGAGGCGCAGCAGCACTGTGAGCGGCAGCACCGCCTCTTCAACTCGCTGTGTCACAGGCCGTCTCCGACACGCACCTTTGCAGTCTGGCTCCGCGCAACCTCATAGCCAGTCTGAATTTGAAGGTTCGGGTGTATATAATACGTGTTAACAGCGTTTTGCCATATATGAGTTCTTATTTCTTGTGAGATGATGCTCTAGCTGTATAAATTCGATCTATGCCATGTAGGATGTCTGTGCATGAGCTCACAGGCACACACATACGTGGTCCTTGCTAAGAAAAAGTATACTTGGTATTTTAAAAATATGATGTAAAACTATCTTTACATTTTAAAAAACACAGAAGGGAGGAGTTTCTTTCACGTGTACATAGATAAAACAGTAACATCTATGGAAAGATTGTTCCTGTAAATTAAAGAAGAACTATCCACATATTATATCTGTATATGTATGCAGCTAAATATATATGTGTATGCATACCTTGAAATACTAACTTTAATCATATTTGAGTGGAGTTCATTGCTTTTCAGTAGGTGTCACTAAAGCTCCAAAAGAGCCCATATTTTCACTTCACTGGCTATTGTTTTCTCAAGACTTACATCTTTCCAATCAAGTTTTAACACCTCACTCTTATGGAAGTACACAAACTAACCTGATCTGCTCCATCAGTTGAAATGACTCCTGTACTCAGAGGATTCAAATTACCCCTGTGTATATCTGTGCATAGGCCAGACTTCGCTTTCCTCTTACTGAGTTATCTCCTTGCTGTCAGCCATCCGAGGGTTGCTGCACACCCCTGGTGCTACAGGGAAGTTAGCACCCCCCTGTGAATGGGCTTTTCAGGACTTCACCTAACAGGAGAAACTCCCTTCCTATGGTATGTCTGTGCTGCTAACCCAGGTGGAATACCAGAGCTAGCTTTTTACAAGGTAACTAGGAGCAGAATCACCCAACTGTTAAAGATACAGTGCTCACCATTTATCTATGGGGTAACATATATTAGATTACTCCATATTGCTTCCATGTCCCTGAGGTAGCTCTGGCACTCATAGAAGTCCAGAGTACTTAGACTTGGTAACAGGATTAGACCTGACAATCCTCTAAGCTTGGTGACCCCTTTCTAATAATCGCAGTACTGTCATTCCATATATCCCAAATTTGCTCTAGGAGCAGCATGGCAGTCTGGAAGTGGGAAAATTATCTTTCGCTCTCAGCTCTGTTGCTAATCATCTGTTTCATATGTGTAAGTTAAATTAACTTGATCATTTTTTTAAGTCTCAGGGGTTTCTGTCTTGCTTTCACTCATATCTCCATGCTGTATTTCCTGTTTACATTGTAAGAATTTAGGGGGAAGAACCTATATTATATGTTTACACTCCGATTAAAACAGGCTCCCTTATCACAGAAGGTTGTTAATGTATGCCAACGGTTTTAAGATTGAGGGATTAGAAATAATAAGCATCATATTGACTCCTTTGTTGATACCTAAGGGTATCTAACTTATTAGCAATACATCAAAGTTTAGTATCACGTGTATGTGAAATGTGTATGAGAGTCTCCATTAAGCTTCTAGCTTCATCTAAGCTCTACAAGGGCATCCATCCATCCATCCATCCATCCATCCATCCATCCATCCATCCATCCATCCATCCCACTGTACGTTCTCATTGTGCTCTCTGCTGAGACGCTCTGCAGTTTAAACTCAGCAAAGAGCATCTACAGTGACTGAGGGGAAAAGCGCTCAGTCTAACCAATTCTTTTATGCTAATGGACGAATTTTGGTCAGTATTGGAATGGTCTCACCATCAAAGCAGGCACTTTAATAATATAATAATTAATTATAATTAATATTAATAATAATACGCTGCTGAAAGCACACATTTCTTTAAAATAATCAACAACTTGCCTTCCATGTCAGGAACTTTATACTAAGAAATTTTCTCTTAGTTCTTGCAAAGCAGAAGTTATTACAAAGTAATTAAAAAGTAAAAGTTATTGTTCGTCACTTTGCAACATTAAAAGATTGACAGACATACTGCAGACTGGGTTGAACCCTCAGCTGTGCAGATCGGTTTTGTCCGTATGCAGCAGGTTTAATTCTGGTGCAAATTTGCTGTCAATGCAACTGAAACTAGTGGAAACCACTTGCTGATAAAAAAAGAAACCAAACAACCACCAGGAAGCTGGGAGCATAAATTAGGTCTCTGAACCACTGAGCTGCAACATTAACTTTGTGTTTTTAAAATAACTATCACCTCTTTGAACACTCCTGTGCATGAATATGCCACCCTTAAGAGAGCTACCAGATATGTTTGAAGGACTCCCAGAATTAAAATAAAGGTTTCTTCATCTCATTTCCACACAGAGGGACTTTCAATTCAGTTGCTGCAGGCCACTTTCCAACCAGTAACAGCTGTCTGATGTTAAATCCTTTATATATACACCCACGTACGTGCTAGAGATTCAAGAACAAAGTATTTTCTGTAAAGATTTTCTGAATAATTTTATTGAGGCAATATTCTTAATTTTATATTCATTCATATGTATCTATAATTCAAAGTACTAAACAGTTGTCTAAGGCACTTGGAACTGTGCACAGCAGAGTATTCTACAGTCCAACTAGGCAGCACACATTTTTTTGGCTTGTTAAATAAAATCACCATAACCCAATCATAGTATATGTACTGTATAAAAAAGAATATATATTCTATTTTTCAGCTGATAATATTAGCACCTATTTTTGTGTGTGTATATATATAGGTATATACTACAGTACAGATAAAACCCCAAGAAGCAACTATCATTCATTTGTAATGATTCCCGTTATTTACATTCACAGATGTGAACACACCCGTGTAAAATGCAACAGTAAATGCATTCATTTTATAATTGGTATGTAAAATACATGTTGCATAAGCTGAAAAGTTACCAGTATTGATTCTCCGCAGTCTCGCTTCTTTTGAATGTCATTAAACATGTAGAAAGTACATTTCAAAATGCCAGCAATTCTAAGATGAGAATGTTTCAGATACATTTTTAAGATATCAATAGTTATCAATAACTATCCAGCATGACAGGCAGTGGGGAACCAAATCTTGAATTTTGTTTGCTTTATTTTACTTATAAATAGGAATGTTTAGTGAAATTCAAACAAGTTATTTCGAGGATAATCTCTCTTTTTAATGACATTAATAGAAATAATGAAGTCTAAGAACTGGCCCAGTGCCTATTAATAGATGACAATCTCCATTGTGTGCTGCAAAATTTTACTTCCAAAGAATTCAGGTGAAAGTTTCATTTCAGGTGATTTTTGGCCTGCTTATAGTATATTCAGCATGTAAGAACCTCTGGGCTTTACTGAACCCTCACAGAACTCCAATGGAGCTTAACCACCTCCACCAGTGTGGATGGGTTATCAAGACAAGCTCTCCTGACTGGAGTCAGCTTTCAGAGGCATACTTGCAGACTTGATTGGAAAAGGCATGTGCACAAGGATTCCTGCTACTGAGTAGTACCTTCCCCCAGCGTAGTGCAGCCATGCCACAGAAATACATGTTCTTGAGCACCCAGTGTTTAGGGTCCAGTTGGGTCTATGAAGCATGGCGTGCTAATATTGCCAGGATTTGCTGTTCGAGCTATGGCTCCATAAAATGCTGGGAAGGGACAAAAACTTGCACAGCAATGAGGCTTGCAGTGTTCTCTCCTAGGTTTGCAGTTTGTTGGTAAATGGAATTCCATTTCTCTTTTAGGGAAAAAAATAAAATAATAAAATCTTAAGAGCTATTTAAATGGTTGTAGGCAATTAGCATGTGCCAGCTCCACATCCTTCCCACCCCTACTTGTACAATTAGATGCCCATTCAAACAAGCCCTTGCTATCTCTTTGTTTTAAACTGCACCAGATAAAATAATAATCCAAAACACAGTATTTCTTTAATTCCAAAATTTATACAAGTTTACAAATCAATATACCACCACACAAAGTAGTGAAAGGAAGAGAAGATATGTTCAGCAACATTTTACTATATTGTAACAATGTTCAGATATGGTTAAATTTGACACGGTATTGCAAGACTTTTTTAATGTAAAGAATTAATGATAGAACAAGGTGATACAGAGAATACCATTACTGTAGCCTTTGTTCCTATCCAATGCAATATTTAGCTTCTAGAAAATAAGAAAATACTGGTGGAATGATGTATCTAGTTCACATAAGCTGTATTTCCATTAAAATCCTGAAAGAAGATGGGAACACTGACAAGGTGAAGCAAGACCTTATTAATTACTGAAGTTAATAAACAGAAACCTGTCGAAACATTACAGTGACATATGTTGGGTTTATTTCATTTCTTTCTCTATATAGATTTTCTTCCTTTAAGTGTTTTTTTTTTTTTTTTTTTCTCCAGATGTCTAGTAAATAGAAGCTTTAAGCTATCATGGGGATTTTTCTTTTAATTTGACCCTCAAAATATTTAAATATCAGTCTAATAAAATATTCAGAATTTCTTTTTTTGTTGTTGATCAGCAAAAGCTAGGTCCCAGAAGTGAGCATTGCGCAATAAGAATAAAGATAGCAACAATAATGGGAGTTAAATGTGGTAGCTCCTAAAGGCAGGAGGCAAGTTTATTCTGGTTTTCACCCTGAGTATGCCTTTATTTTAGTTTACAGCAGTGGCACGTCTTAACTCCTTGAGATACAATTAAAACCAGATGACGCGAAAGCACTGAAAGGTACAGTTCTATGATACCGGACAATTTAATGCAAATGTAGGTGTTTAGCTTGTTTTACTTTATTACTGAAACATTACCAGGCATTAAGACATGGGCTCATATTTAGTTTCTGTTTAGGATGCCAGCAGTGCTCAGCCAGACCTGTCCTGTTGGTGCAGTTGGCCAGGTACCCAGGTGACACTGTGGCTCTCCCTATCCTGGCTCCAACCCCCTGCCAGGTGCAGACGATGGGGGAGTTTCAATTGACTCACAGGCTGCCAGGCCAGACCGATGCTTTTAGTCTGTGCTGGCTGGATCTTCCTCCCATTTTGTGATGCTAGAAAATCATGGCTCAGACAGGATTTAGACTCATGTTAAGTGAGGGCTATTTGAAACAAATTCTCTGATGTAGCTGTACTATATTACTAGTCACAGATGTGAGTTGAAAGCATCTCCACTGAAAACAAAGCACTAATCTCACCTGGAAGGAAGGGTCTACCTTCTGTAATGTCAGGTACACTTTACATGCCTTTTTTTCACAGCTTTCATTTGTTTTTCAAGGAAGAAAAAAAAAAAAGTCAAAAAAATCCCAAACAAAAATGAATAAACAAAAAACCACACACACAAAATCAAAACCAAAAAAACAACCAACCAATGAATCAAACCAAACCAAAAACCACAAACCTCAAACAAACAAACAAAAAGTGGTCATCTGACATGTTTTTTCCATATCAACATTGAGGTCATGATGCTTCTCTAAGAGCTGTTCAGTGTGGCCAAAGCAGAAGGTGGGGCTGCCCTGCCCCACACTGCATCAGAGCTCAATAAAGTCCACCACAACAAGGGACACGCATGACTAGGTAAATGCTAAACCCAACAAATACAATCTTGTAGACCTCCAAATGGCTTTGAGTACTTTAAGTTATTTTGAAGAGATACTGCTCCTGGTCCTACCTTGTTTCACATCACCAGTCAAAATGATATTCAGCTTAAATAATCATTAGCAATTAGGTTAAATAATTCTTTGAGTCAACAGTTATATCACAATTTGAGGAAATTCAGATCAACTATTTTGAAATAACTCATTTCAGTTATAAAGATAAATATGTATTACCTGAAAGAAAAGAGATAGGAGATTCTAGAGCAATTTCAGTTTGTTGTGGGAAGAAAAAAATTAGGATTTGATTAAGCATCCATCCTTCTGCACCCACAGCAACCTGTGTTTTATCCTACTGATAAATGTGATACATGAGGTTGTTACAGAAACCACTACTTCAGGCTACTCTTTTTTTTTTTGTGTGGATGTAGACATCTAAGTTCATATTTGACTCTGTGGAACATAGGTATCTGTGTAAGGCTTTTCATATATTGTGAGTGACATTGAAAAGATTTGTCTAACTTGATAAAAATTAACACATTGTTCTCTTCTAGCAATCTGGACTGTACTATGCATTGCATGGAAAGTGTTTTTTTTTCCCCTCTACCTTTTTCTACATCTTTTTACTTTTTTTTTCCTCAACAATTACTCACACAGGAGTTTCTCAGGACTCACCTTGATTTTTCCCTTCTAACAGGCATGCAGCACCATAGACAGTTAAGTACATGATGTATTATTTCCAATGGGTATTGTAGCAAATTTAAGATATTTGAAATCACCAATACAAAGAACTGGGAGATACAGCAGTAACCAACTTCAGGCAGCTCAAAAGCAAACTTGCTTCACTTGCACATAGTGACATATCAAAATCTTGTTATTTCTTATTGCATGGATAACACTCCACAGCTGTCATTTTTCTGCCTCTTGATATTTAGAATATAAAAATAGTATATACAATTCTAAGTCTGTGTGTCCAATATACAATGGATAGTTCATAGTTCTAATTCTGCAAGTATACTACATTTTTACATAAGTTCCATTAAAGGCAACTCTTTTTGTCCAGTTACATAAACTTGCTTAAGTAGTTTGCTGAATCGTGGGCCAAAGAATGCATCTGACTATTTATCATCAAAATAATAAGAAATTAAATAAGACATTAAAGATTAGCTCAGCATATCTATCCATGCTAGTGTTCTGCCTCTAGCAATGACTAGTAGTGAGTACTTTAAAAAAACAACCAAACCCAGAAGAAGGATAAGGAAAGCCTAAATGACACCTCGCCTATGTATCCTCGTATCTTACGTCAAAATGCAGCTTGAGACAGAAGTTGCATCCTTATCTTTGTGTCTTAACTCTTAAAATGAGTAGGTGGCACATGTCTTTCCATCCATGCTCCAGGCCTAGTAAAGAGGAATGTCTTCTTGTAAAGTCAATTCATTCACTTCAACTGAAGAGGTTAACCAGTGTGAGTTTGCTTATGTAACCCATATGTACCCTGGCATGTCAGTGGAGCTCCTGTCTTATGTAAACTTTATATAGTCCGACCTTATCTTTGTCCAAGTTATTCTGCCTCTGCAACAGCTATCTTTCTGCCTTTAGTATCTTGGCTGCCTTCATATGTTTCAATGAGATTAAGGCAACACTGAGGTCTATTTACTTGTTCCATTTGTTTTCTTTGAAGTGAAATACTGTGTTTTGTACTTCAAAGTCAACACAGTAGGCCTTTACAGGATTTTGGACACATATTTCTAAATTTGGCAACAACAACAACAAGCTTAAGTAGGACTATTTAGTAAGAGCTAATGTTAAGTTTATTCTTCAATTTCTAAAAATAAAAATTAGGATTCTACCAGAATTGCTGACAAACCTTAATTCTAATGGCCTGATCATTCCTGTATGATTTAGTGCCAGAGAATACATTTTCACTGCTTCCTTGATGTCCAAGTGGTGTTTCTATATTTATAAAATGATGGGCCTCACAGAAGCTATACTATTTTCTGCAAATGGAATCCTAATTGCTCTTATTGATTTCATTAAAAAAGGAAGGTGCTGCTTCCTTTTCTTTGCTACAAGCACGTAGATGGTTATTTTATTTGGTTATTGATATTCTGGGGGTCTGTACATCATTAGATTTTTACTAAAATGTAATGGAACCTAACAGTCAGATAAATATATCTTTTTTAAAAAAAAAAGTTTGTCAATCTTTTTAAAAATAATAGAGTGCCAGCTGTTGGAAAGCACTCCCTTGTTACTAGAAGGGCTCTTTACTAAAATAATCCACCCCATTTATGTAAACCTGGCCTTGTTGTAAGTATCAGTAAAGAGGGAGATCTAATTCTAGCCACCAAATTGCCTTCCTGCCTTTAGGTGGACACCTAAAACAACAACCTTCAATTTTATAAACTAAAAACATTCCACGAGAACCTACTGCAGGTTCTGAGGTAAGAATCACATCTACACAGACTTTTTATTGCCTGGAAAAGAAATACTTACACTTCATAATTAAAAACTAGAAGGGCACATAAAAGACAAAAATAAACTGTCATATGCACACACATTAGAAAGGATAAATAGCAAATATATTGTAATACCGCTTTAAACGTATGCATATGTGAATTCCAGACCCCCCTAAATGTTGTGTACATTAATTCAAAGGATAAATATGTGTTAATATAAGACAGAGAATTTCTTAGTGTAAACAACGCCACAGGCTTTTTAATAGGCCTTTGGGCCAACTTAGAAAAACCATGTATTGCCTTTCACACTCCATACCACTTAATTTTAATAGTACTGTATTCACATGTACAATTTCAAAGTAGTATAAAAAAAATATGAATCTAAGAAGCGTTCTTCACACTCAACAAAAACAGGCTGCAGATACTCTAGGGATTTTCCATTCACTTTTACAAGACCACTGGCTGAAAACATACTGCTTCACCTGGGAGCTCTTCCTCAAAGCAGTGCAAGAGTCCTTAAACATAAAAAGTCACATTAGTAATCACTGCTCAAGCCTACTAGTAAAGACTCCTGTGCCTAATTTCAATTCTGATTTTGGATTCACACTAGCATGATGTTGAAGTTGTCACCGCTGCCTGCCATAGATGAGAAAAATAATGAACCTTCTGCTTTGAATGGCAAGTGACAGACAGCAAGGGGTGTTTCTAAACATGAAGCATTTCATAGTGTCACGTTATTTGTTCTTCAAATCCTGCTTATGTGTTTCTGAGAATCCAGAGTACGTCAACATTAAAAACCAAAAAATATATGATTTGTTCCGTATGAATGTTCAACGTATTTTCTTGAAGCATGCTCATCGGGATTTTAAAAAAGACAGCTGAGTTATAGTAAAACTAATTTCTGGCAACTGTATTTACTGGCACCAGAGAATATGACAGTTCTTCACTAAAGTACTGATGACATGAGGACTTGTGGCTTACTGTCTTTCTAAGACAGGCTGTGACCACTAAAAAAATACATGCACGGTTGCTCACACTCTCAGATTTTTAAAAAAAAATAAATTCCTCCCACTGGCCAAGTGCATTGTTAAGCAGTTCCATCCATTCCACTTTTATCTGTGGACCGACAAGAGAAGTCTCTCTTTCCCCACGCTCTCAGTCCTTTTTACACTCCCCCCTCTCAGTCACCCTCAGTCACAACCCTATGAAGTCTGATGAGTGCCTGGTAACAGGCTCTCAGGCGATTGTCTTCAGCACTTCTTGACTTGTGGAGCTCTGATGAAGAAGTCCACCGACTTGTCTTGTGTGGGCTAGCCACAGAACCATGGTCTGTCTTAACACAGACAAACACTTCACGTCGGTTCTTCTCCTAGACAAATCATTTGTCCATTGGTAAAGACAAGGGCCACATCTTGCATTAACCTCGGGGTAAGCTGTAGCGCACACTCATACTTAGTCAAGTTCCAGTGCGATCTCAGGTCTTCAGGACACAATGATTTCCCCAAAGAAAACTGTTACATGAAATATGGGATGTAGTCAGTTATGGACGATGAAACCTGTAATGATAAATCATTAAAAAACTTAAATTATTTCAACTGACAATGACACTGATCCTCATCCTGCTCTCACTGCTGTTTATTTTTGTTGTCTGGATGGAATTATTCCTGATTTTCCTGGTCTGTGTGGGTAAGAGTCAGCCCTATTATCTCTCTCTAGAAAACCAAACAGGGCTTTGGTGTGCCTGAGGGCTCTGGCGTATGTCTGTCTGTCCATATCATTAACCTGTTACCATGGTCCCCTGACACTGTTTTGCTTGCGTGAACCATCACTCCGACAGATACTGTCTAGTCACAACTGGGATTAGCACAGGCCAATAGGCAGACTGGGTACTGGGGGGGGGGGGGTTGGTAGGATTGGGTGGGGGGTCTTGGGGCGTGGGGTGGACCCCCAAGAATTTGGGGGGGGTCCAGATATTGGGGGGCTACCCCAGGAGATCGGAGGGGGGGCGTGTGGGGCACGAGTGGGACGGGGGGTGTGGGGCTCGGGGGTGGAGGGGGCATTGGAAAACGGGGGGAGTGTGGGGGGTGTCTCCATCTCCCCCT